>JALBZB010000786.1:0-18242 GCA_038050625.1 Pythium sp. MPC-2022a | reverse complement strand
AGGTGTTCAATACACGCTTCCTCACTCTGTGCACTGTGTTGCGTAACTCGGGAACGTCCGGTTACATGTGGGGTATGGAGATTGGAGTCGCAGTGACGGGATCTCAGGTCACCCCTTGAGTCTAGTGAAGGGATTGCGGGAAGCGCTCAAAATGCGAGCTATAGTCGTCCCCGTCGATGAGTACAGGACAAGTGAACTGTGTTGCAATTGCCGCTCGCCACTCGAACAAGCTCTTCTCCCGATCAAGACTAAAGACAAAGAAGTCGTCTTGAAGAAGACCAGAAACGTCTTGCGCTGTCCCACCAGTTCTTGCAAGGCGAACTTCTGGGGTCGAGACGTCAACGCTGCTAGAAACACCCTCTCTCTTCTCAAGTGCAAGCTACTGGGCCTTGGAAGACTGGAGGTTTTTTGTCGCGGGTAGCTATGAGCGTTGAAGAAAAAAACGTGCGCGGGAAGAGCTTGCTCGTTCCAGCGTACACAGTTCAGATAAATATCCACGGGCATTTTGATGATCAAAATCCGTATACCTTAGGGTTCATGTCAAGGGAGATCGCATGTGCAATCGCAGTACTCCTATTAAAGGATGCCGCCTTTGACATGCACTTTAGGGTAATCCCCCTTAATGTCCTCCTTTGGCTGAGTAGGATAGAATAAAAGTCCGATTTCTATGCAGGGTCCAGTGTTCTCTTACAAGAGCACCAAACAAATAAAAGCCCACTTTAGGAATATTTCGCAGATTTGTTTGTTCTTTTGTGACATGTGCATATACTGTACTGCTGATCATCACCATTGCCAACTCACCAACAATAGTTGCTGGAGATGTGCACACACCAGTGTACATCAGACTTGGTTTTAGAATGCTTGTGTTCACTACACTTCCTCTTTATAAAACATAGAGGGTGTACAGCAGACCTGGACTTCGTATGCGACGTACACTTTCACGTTTTTTCTTTCTTTTGGAAATTATAACCATCACTCACGTATCCGCAACTCAATAGGTGAGTGATGGTTATTGAGAAAACGCCTTTTTCTGACTGCACAATGCTTTTTATGACATCCAAGGAGCTACGTCGCTGCTGAAACGCACAACGATCGTATACACACTCAAGAAATTCCTTTAGGGTTCTTAAGCCACCAAAGTAGCTAAATCGAATACTTTTTTTCTCTCTGACTGCACAATGCTGAGTTGACCTTTCAGACCAACTCTATCAGTGCAATAATAGGAAACGAGAAAAGAGAATACCCTTTACAGTCCCACGGGCAGGATCAGTTGCATATTTTTGCGCTCTTCCACGCAGGAGCACTGCACGAAAAAAGCAAGAGCCTGCCAGGATGTGCGTGATGTGCAACGGTCCGTCCGATCTCTCGCTGGTCCAAGGCACCCCCGAGGTGGTGCTGTTCGCAGCCGAGAGCGAGCAGCTCATCGAGCACCTCGAGACTGTGCTGGAAGGCGTACTGCAGCTCAAGCCAGGAGATACCTCGGCAGTGTCGTTGCTTAATGGCTCGGTGCCTGTGTTGACGCTGCATTTGTTTCCAAGCTACTCCTCAAGGCAGGTGGTTGATGCCGACCGTCCGCTGCTATTGAACGCGCTCGCAGTCCTTGCCAAGCTCTCACAGCACCTGAACGCGTTTCCGGAACTCAAGAGCGCGTTCTGGATGGACGTGCTTCGAACCAAGATGTTCATGACGCCCACACGCGACGTCCACAGAAGTTCGTTTGCCAACCCGGAGTTCCCGCGCCTCGTGATTGATTTCGGCCATTACCAGCGTTTGTGCGACGTGAACGAGGCTCTGGGCGAGGTACTGTACACGTTCATGACAACACCAGTGATTATGCTGACCCAAGCACACCAGGATGGCACCCCAGCTCTCACGAAAGTGCTGTCGACAACCAAATCCGTAGATACTGCAATGACTGCATTCGGGCTCTCGTTCGCGCTTTGCAAGCTCAACGCAACCTCGCTCGAGATCCTCGAGCGCTTCCTCGACTGCGCGTTTGCCAACCCCGACCGCCAGTACGACGTCGATATGCTGGATTTGAGTGAGAGCCCACTTGGTACTACTGAGCTGGCGATCGTCGCGAGGATTGTCCAGAAGAAGAGCGTGTACCAATTCAAAGAGCTCAAACTTGACGGGATCATGCCCAAGGCTGCAAACGAGTACTACTACCCACCAGATGAGACGCCAAGCGAGTTCCTCGACATCATGAGAGCTGCGTTCGATGTGGACAAGCTACCGCAATTGAGTCACAGCGGAATATCGACCAGGCTGTCTACTATTGCAGGCATAGACGCACCATCCCAACTGCGAAAGATCTCAATGCGCTACAACCACCTGTGCCCAAAGTACTTTGCAGCGTACTTCTCGGCACTGCGATACGGATGTCCACTTGAAGAGGACGTTTCCAGGTACATCGCGCAGTATTACGACGACGACGACGAAATGAAGAAAGAATACTGGGGCTGGCTCGCGTTCGGACTCTTCTACCCGCGTCCAAAGCGATTTGCTGACGTCTTCAAACTGCGCAACCTCGGTCGGTTTGTGTGCGATCGAGACGCCGCAGAGACGTTCATGAGCACGATGGCCAATCCTGTGAGGGAACTGGTAGGTCACGGTGTTGACGGTGAATCGCACACCTCGATGTACACGCTCATGGTCTGCACTGTGAAGCAAGGCGCGAGCATCGAGGTCTTCGAGTCCGGTTCCAGGGATAAAGCGACTTGGACGGACAATTTGCTCGAGCGCAGTGAACTCGAAGCTCTTTGCGAGAGAGAAGATGGCTCCATGTGCGTCGTGGTCCCAGGCGTCGGCCTCGGATGGGTGAAGCCGGAGTCTATCGAGTGCATCGAGCGAGAATCGCTAGGACGTCGTTGGGCGGAGCAAAGTGGACGGTATGATGTGCAACTTGGCAACGACGAGAACGACGAGAACTTGCATGGGCTACGGCTCATGCTCGAAGTGATTGGTCGGGACGTGCGCTCGCTCTCGTTTGACTACGGCGTTGGAAACACGTGCGGATTCGTTCAGTTCCTTCTTGCAAGCTGCGTGAACCTCCAGCGACTGAGCCTGGAGCATGTGGACGTTTTCCCAAGCGACGGCGATACGTTGATCGAGGCGCTCAACAGAGACTTCGGAGATCGCCTGCTGTCATTGAACCTGAACGGGTGCAAAAAACTCAGCAACGACTTTGTAGGCAAACTGACTACGGTCCTAGCTAACACAGGAAGTCCGCTAGCACTACAGGAGCTTCGGCTCCACAAAGTCGACTCCATTAGTATCAGCGATGGACTCGCAGCGTTGTACCAAGCGCTGGAAGTGAATCGCACGCTCGAGCTGATCGAGCTCACAGGATCCAGGATCCCGCGTGGTTTTGAGCCCAAAGACGTAAAGTTCGAGCGAGACCGCTTGGAGGTGTCGCATCAGGGCCAGTCGCTGGTGGTGAGAGTCCCATTGGAGACGAAGCTAGCGTTCCTGAGTGTCATAGGCACCAAGAAGAAGAAAAAGAAGAAGACTCTTTCGGACAGGCAGGAGACACGAACGCTCCACTCACTAGACTCGTGGCTGCTATCGACCATCTTCGCATTCGCCGCGAGTCCTAAAGTGCGCCGCAAGGTCGCGTGGAACTCCGATATCAACCAGAAACACTATGCTGAGGAGGAGTAGGAACTACAGCAAATAGAAAGCTTACCTCGAACTGTGAGCGATCACCACCACCACTCTGACGGGTACAGAATACAGGTCGCGATGAAAATTCTCCATCGGGTTTGGTCAAGAACTCGGAAATGAAATCGTTGGTATCCCTGCTTGAACTCGGTGCCTGTCTGTATTGCCACGCCTGTTCTACCCACTCGGTTTATCGAGACGAGTAGCCGACTATCAACAGCTCGCTGGTGTTGAACATGTTTGGAAACTATTAGAGGTCGTTGAGGTACCAGAGGCATTCGATAATCAGAGGTGCTATTGGTATTCTTATTAACTAACTGTACAGGGGTGGTTTGCATGCATCAACAGTACACACGCACAGCCATAGTAGGTTCTAAATCCATTGCGAGAGCGGGACGATCTCATCATCCCCATCGTCACCTCCATAGGAAGACAAAGACGCGGATGACGACAACGGCTCGCTCGCCTCCATGTACGAGCGGTAGACATCGAGATGGGACTCCTGCATCTGCGCGGGTCGGTGCTCGGGAATCCCGCGCAGCTGGCTCAGGTTGCGCAGCTTACGCTTGAACGCCGCGTTCGTGAACAGTACGGCCCGACCCGAGACGATCATCCCGCCGCGTCGGTCCTGTGTGCGGTAGTTCGCGGGCATCTCCACGGGCGGGACCACGTACATCTGGACCTCCGGCTCGTGCACATTGAGCGCTAACGACGACGCGCTGACTGGAGTGTTCTGTTTATGGCTGGAGCTCGATTTGCCGTCACTCTCGATCGCTGGGAAGCTGGGCACTGGCTGGAGCCACTGCGGTTGTGCGTCTTTCTTCTTCTTCTTCTTGGTGTTGCTGCTGCTGTTACTGTTCTCCTTCCCACATGAGAACGAGAAGAACGAGCTCCGGCGCTTGCCATGCGGCTCCACGCTGCTCTTGAACTCAAAGTCATTGCCAGACAGAGATGAAGAAGTCGACGAGCAGCTCGTCATGGAGCCCGTGGACGCGCGTCGTGTGAGCTCGTTTCGCTTCGTCTGGCGGTCTAAGAGGAAGAGCTTCTGCATCCAGGCTTCCACCGCCGAGCGGGTCTTGCGACTCAGCGCGCGCGTACCGCCAGAGCTGCTGCGGGAGCTTTGGCTCTTGCTCGCGACTACCAACTGGTTGCCGTTCGCAGCGGAGCTGCTGGAGCCGTAGCTGGTCGAGTCATCGGTGCGCGTGTCCGTCACGGGCTGCAGTGAGCGGTGCGCGAGCTTCATTCTTCGTTCTCTATGGATGGATGGATATGTGATCGGCCTTCCTTTGGAGAGTCTACCGCGTGTGCTACAGAGAGAGAGAAGACGGCAATGCAATGGGGAATGGAGCGTGCATTGCCGTTGCTTTTGGAGCCATTCGCGGAAAACGCCACCGCGATTTAAAGTGAGCCAGTTTGGCTTCCGGCAGTTGGCGCCGTTTCGCGTACCGCCCGAGTCACCATTGGCCGAAAATGGAGCTGACGCCAGCTTTTAGCTAATGCCGGCTGGGTTTGGCAAATGGCAAAGCGATAGGCGATAATTTGCGATATTATTTGTCGGCAGCTGGTGTTAAACTGCTGGATGGGATACAAAGACCAAGTACAAGAACAATGGTACAATAGTGGTTCTTGTACTTGGTCTTTGTAAGGGGCTTGCATGTGCCTACTGGCACATGTCATGTTTGTCGGTCGGTAAACCGACAACTTCTGTGCCGACATTTTTGTATGCCAAGCACTTTAGTGACGCTGTAGTGACCATCATCCGTGACCGATCTTCAACGTTGCAGCTTTAAGGGTCATACACCCAGCCGGCTCACTCTGGTGCTCACACCTCAGCATCACAAGAACGCACGATTTGCACCATGGTCGCGAAAGCAACAACAGCGCACAAGCGACCCAACGAAAGGGCGTCGGTGCCTCCAGCTATGTGCAAGCGCAAATTCACAGCGCCTCCAGTTCCAGCTGTGACCCCTGTGAAGAACCCTTCACTGTATCCCATCGAGTTGGTATCTTTCAAGGACCTGGCTGCGCGCCTTGTCTTTATGCATTTGTTCTGGGGTTTCGGGCAAGCGCTCCTTGCGACCATGCATGGGATTGACGTGGACACTCTGCACTAGCTTACTAGACGCGCAAAGAAACGACAACCCAAGTACCCGAGAGGACCCACGACCGAGGAACTCGCGGAGCTGCATAGCATCCGACTTGCGATCGCGGCACTCGCAGGCACGCCTCCTCCACCACAGCCGCCACCACCTCCACTGCCGTCAGAAGGTATCAGACCCTGCAATTCCCGACGCCGCATGAATCCAGGGAACAACTTGACAGGCTGGTCTCTGTTATAGGTGAGGTAAAGACCTCACTTTCTATATGCATATGTATTTTCATATGAGGAACTCATAGAAGCGATCATAGGTGCTTAGTCGAGCTCTCAGCAGGCGGGTTCGACACGCCTGCTAAGAATCATCCTCAATTACCAACAAATGCGATCATCCCTGGGTCAAGTTCGAAAGCTGTTAGATGCCAAAATACCAGTGAAGGATGCATATAAGGAAAGGTTTCATGCTGCATTCGAAATTCAGCTTGTTCAATAAGTATAGAATAGCTCACGGATCTCAACTGGACTCGGCACGCATTCACATTCGTGTCGAAAGAGCATTTGACGATAGAAGATGGAACGAGCGAGCGACACACATCGTTTCGGAGTGGTTTCGAAACGATGTGGGCAGAAGCACCAGTATGGGGAGAGCACATGCGCGTGCTACCTTTGCACGGAGAGCCTCCAAGCTGCGAAAGCTGAGGGCAAGATCCGAAGTGTCGATGTTGCAGCTGGCAACCCCTAACAAGCAGTTTCAAATATCATTTTAATGATATTTTCGTTTTTAGAAAGATTACTTTTCTCTGGCTGGTGTTGATTTTTGTGAACACCATTTGAAAAATGGCTCAGCCGTTGGACAGGTCGCTTGCTCACGAAAGGTCGCGCCTGGCTGACTGGCACGTTGAATCTGCGAATCTCCAATTCGCACAGCTATTCTTAGAATTTGAACGTTAAAGGTTGAAAAACGGGAAAACAGATATTAATAGATTAAATTTTAGTTTGGAAGCGCTACTTTGTGTTAAAATATTGAGGAATGCTGCAAATTGCAAGTTGCACAGCTATCGCTTCTCCTTGCGCTGCTTTGGCGCTGGGTAGTAGGCGAGGCTGCGGTACGCGTCCTTGTTCGACGAGCCGAATGCACGCGCCTCGGCAATGCACGCGAGCGCCTTCACGGCGCGCTTCTTCATCATGCGGCGGTGCGCGTCGCGCGTGAACGGCACGCGGCGTCCGCCGACCGTCACGCTGCAGCCACTGGCTCCGCCTGGAGCCGCGCTCCGACCCAAGTACATGCTCGGGATCTCCACTGGCGGGACGACGCGCTGGCTTTCGTTCTGTTGTTCTTGGTCAAGCACCTGGCTGTTGCTGCGCTTATCTGACGAGTGACGACCGTGCTTCTTCTTGCAGCCCTTGCTGCTGTTGTTGTTGTCGTCGTTTGATGAGGATGCGGATGCCGCTTCCGGGCTCGAGTTCTTGATCGCCTTGTGCTCATGCGGCTTGAAGAGCGCCTTGATGAACGACGGGTGCTTGCGCTTCTGCTGTGACGACTCGCACACCGGTGAAGACGGCGTAGAAGTAGCTGCTGGTGACGCACACGCCGCGCTGTTCTCCTTGTGGCTGTGGTGGTGCAGCCGCAGCTTCCGCAGCCACGCATCCATGATCGACGGGCTCTTGCTATTGGTCAGTTCGAAGCGCGCGAGCTGCTGCTGCTCCATGCGTTCCTGCGGGCTCCACGCGGCGCTCTGTTGGATCGCGACGCCCGTCATTGTTGTGTCTGTTGGTTGATAAGATAAGTAAGTGTTGTGCTGTGTGGCTTGTGCTTCAAGAGCGCTTGTTCGGATATGATGAGCTCTTTTGCCCTGTTGCCTTTTTTGACTGTGAACGAACAGCTCACGCTTGTGAGATTCGCAAAGGCGTTTCTCTTTTGGCTCGTCCCATCACTTTTTTGCATGCTCGGCTCACACATCGTCGCATATGAGGTTCTGATTGGAAGAAATAGAGCAGTTTAACGGTTTGGAGCCAATCAGAGGGCCAAGAAACGAAAAGCCGTTACCAGATGATGGATGGATGGAATGCGGCTGGGGGTGGGTAAGGATTAGTCTAGGTATCAAAAAGCCGCTGGGCTGGTCATATTTTATCTTATCTATGGGAATAACAACAGACCATGCGGTGCCATTCTGAGTCTGGTGCACTTGCTCATCTGGCGGCATCATGTGTGCAGGCGAGAAGCAAGCGAGCCGCAAAAGCCTGGCGGGTTCTCAAACAGGCTGATACTTTATGCTGGCGTTTGATACAAAAAGTATATCAGGGCTGTAGGCAGACGTTTGGTGGTAGAGAAGCCCTCTTATTTGACCGATTGTGGATGATGAACTTGTCTCGAACGAGCGGGCCAGTTCAGTTCAACGCCTTCGTGTGGCATGCAGTGTCGTTGTGCGCAAACGACAGCCAGGCTACGCCTCTCCATTTAGCTCATGTATATTTTTGATATAATCTGAATTATTAAAAGGTTTTTGAGTCACATACATGTTCATTTTAGAAAGAATATGATATATTTGCATCATTAAGAGTATGTTAACACAATAAAAAGGGAGTTCACATTTGAGTGATGAAGATGTCACGAAGACCAAGCAAAAAGCGGCACCCGAATCTCGCAAACGTCTAGCTGCACTGAACGTTCCTCATCAGCAGCAGTACCAAAGCGCAAACGACTGGCAACCAGGCGTCCTTACATAGGTTGATAAATCGTCCACCATTTTTGCAGCTCTCGCATTGCATTCCACCAGAAATTGGACAATCGCTTGCTTTTTGTCCCAGCCTCCTCTCATTGTGACCATCCTCCGCTTTGCTTTGTGTGAAGAAAAATCATCAAATCAGTTTGTTTGGGTATGGTAGCAGACCCCCTCAAGTCCAAATAATATGATTCTCCTCTCCTTTTGCTTCCTCTCGCATCATCAGATCAGTTGTTTTCTCAAACCCCAATGGGCTCTTGTCCATGCAACAGCCGATATTCTACCTCGTGCTAGACAACTTCAATGTGGCTGAAAAGAGCTCTCGTCGAGGTGCCGTCTCATCAGCGAATGGGCCTGCGAACGGCTCACGGCTCATGACTCAAGACATTGCAATATTTCGCGATGACAATGCACGTACGTAGCAAGGTAAAGAAAAGCTCAACGTGAAGGATTCTCCCTACTGTCAGCCGGTAGGGTGTGTATTTGCAGAGGCTGTTTGGTGTTCATGCGCCTTGTGTTTATCAGTGGCTGCCAAATTTAAATTGGTGGCCTCTTAGTATTAGCTGAATCTTGGAGAACCATGTTGCTTTTTAAATCATCTCCTTGCAATTGGCTCGTGTCTAAAGCATTCGTGGCTCCACTACCTAACATTCGTTACCTCTTCTTCGCTACCTTCCTACTCTAAAGCCTTGAGCCACACGACTCGGTCACCACGAACACAATCAGACTCGCTATGGCGGAACCAGAATGTAGCTCTGGCGTCCAGCCAGACAAAAAGAGAAAGCGGAATCCTGAATACTGGGAGCGCAAGAAGCTCCATGAAACAGAGACGACGACAACGACCGAGAGAGGGCTCGTGAGGCTCAGCAAGGACAAGAACATGATTTCGTTGCTCGAGATGTACGTCGTAGTGGCAAGCCGTATCGCGTGCGAGGCCTCGCTGCTTGCCACCTTGCATGTGATCAGACTCATGAGTAAGAACAAAGTAGTCCTCCCCTCTCACGCAGACGTTCTTTAGCCGCTGCCTCGCATCGATCTCCAACCTGGGCACTGGTCGCACGATCAGAGCGAAAGATAGGGATCTTTTCGAGAGCGTTCAGGTCTACTCGTTGCTGCTCCCTGAAAGCTACGAGCCGATCGACCGCACCCCATCGCTAGTTGTCGTCCTAGAAAACATAGCGCAGCAAACCTGTGAGAACTTCGCCGTCAGCATCTCTATCAACTTCTTCAGTTGCGTTGGGCGGCGGTTCAGACTGAAGATCCAAGAACGGTCATCTAGGACTGCAGCGACCTACTTCAGCAACTACGAATCGCAGGTCATCATAAGCTTGATCTTGATGCTGCTCAGAGCGTATACTCAAGATGAAGCCTCCCTGGACAAACTCGTTCTCCAGTACCCGCGATTGCAGCAGTACCCAATCCCATGGCGGAGAAGCAACGGCTCTAGTCACTGGCGAACGAGGTTCGCTCCAAGTTACCGCTGCCACTCGAACTCTCTGAGAAACCACACACCTACCTACCATGCCTGTACTTCATGCTGAAGGAAATTGAGAAATACAATCAAAATCTCAATCTGCACGACCAGAGCGACCTAAGGGCGATCAAGGTCTTCGCGCTGCTCCCACAGAAGAAACTGCGGCCGATCAGCATTAAGGTCAGCAACACAATGCTAAAGGAGCTGAACAAAAAACTCAACATTTGTCGTCTTCAGCTCGTCGAGATGCCGGTGCGCGACCTCTGGAACCACTACTTTGACCTAACGAAAAGCACCGAGTCGAAGACGTCGAATTTCAGCCACTTCATCGTGACAGATGGCTTGAGCGCGTCGGTGAACCTGGTGCGGCGACGACAAGCACCCCTTCAGGCCAGAGAGGAGAGCAGTGTGGGCGTCCTCTTCACCCAGGCAGACAGGATTGTTGCCGTCGATCCTGGGCGGAACCCAGTATTCACCGCCATCGTTCACGACAGAAGAGCAATGCATGATCTCGCATAGCCGTATCCAAGGAACAAAGCAAAGCACAAAGTCGTTACGTGGAGCCGGTCGCAGTGGTACAGTGAAGCGGGCTACACGCATCGGCAGAACGTGACTAAGTGGTGGATGAAGAAGGTGGCCGGTATCGCTAAATTCAACTCAGAGGTCAGTACCACCAAGACGGCAAACCTGAGCGCCATTGAGTCCCGTGCACACCACGTGCTCTACTATCTACCAGCCGTCTTGGACTTCTACTGTGCGCGCCGCTTCAAACGGCTCAGATGGAAAACATACATTCGCACGCAAAAGACATACTGCAAGATCGTCACAGACCTCAGTGGGGGATCAATGAAGACCCTGATCGTATGGGGGGACGTGCGGTTCCCTGCCGCAGGACTCGGGAGTCCGGCTGTGCCCACATGCACTCTGCGGAGGGAGCTCGGTTTCAGGATGCGGGTTGTTGACCAAAATGAATGTCGCACATCGAAGCTTTGCTGCGCGTGCCACAGAGAGACGACCAAGTATCGCAACTCTCGCACAATCCAAGTACCCTGGACGCGGCGCGTTTGTCCAAGCAACGCATGGCCACACCGCGTCTGGGACAGGAACGTGTCCGCCGCGATCAATATCCTCGCTCTCTTCCTCTGCTGAGTCCGTGGTGAACCGCCGTCTCCTACCTTCAGGAGAACCGTCACCACTCCGATCGAAGCACAGGTAGTTTGAATATGAAATTGTTGTCCAGGCTACACTGGACGGCAACGCGAGTCTAGAATCGTAGGATCTAGATGAATCGTGTGGGTTTACATTGCTATGCCAGAGAATGGGTTAACCTGAAAGCAGCTTATTGCAATTTGCTGCAATTTGCTGTTTTTGATGGTCACCCTCCTAAATAAGACCAAGTACTTTAATGCGACAAAAACAAAATGCTCAAATTGATCCTGAAGCAGTGTAGTATGGGTTCACAGTCAACATGCTTTCCTAGTTTGCGCATTCTCTTGCCAAATAGGCGCAAACGCGCCAATCTGTTCGAAGATCTGGTAATCAGGGGAGGCTCAAAAATCTCTTTACAATTATTTGCCTAATGCGCAAGCGAACAAGCAAGACTGAGGCTGGTGGTGTATGTCTATTTGTTAGTTGCGTGTTGGGATTGCTGTGGTTGAGAAATGAAACAAAATGAAAGGGAAACAATCCAAAACAATGGCGGACTTTGTTATGACAAACCCCGCCCATCCTTCACGTTGAAGCTGTCCGCTAGCTGGACATTGGCTCATGATGTCCCGCACAACGAACACGTCATTCAAGCGATTGGTGCCATGCACTTCGTTCCGATCGTGCGACGCAACACGCAAACTAGAAGAGCTCAGAGTTGCCCTCAGCAGCTGAAGTGTAGACACATGTTGGCGTGATTCGCAGCGACCGCAGAAAAAGATTCAACAGCCATTGTGCTCCAAGCAATTCATGCATGCTTTCAATCGAGTGAATCTCTCAGTTCACGAAGAATCTTCCCCTCCAAAAACTCGTTCATTTTTTACATGCTGTATTATAGACGTTCACAATGTGTGGAATTTCGGGTATGAGCGCGTTCATAGGCTATTTGGGAGATAAACTGGCAGACGTTCACAATGCATGGAGTTATGGGCTTGAAGGCGTTCATCCGAGTCCTAAAGCACAACTATGGCTCAACGTTTCTATTTAAAATACCAACAGAGCCAACGTTAGGGCTATTCTGTGATGACACGTCTGTGCCAACACGACGGACTCCCAATGGAATGAAGACTTTGTAACTCAGTAATTCGAAAAGGGAGACTTGGAAGCCAGCAAAAAATAACAATTTCGTATCAATATTTCTATTCAAAAACTCGCTTTGTGCTAGAGTGTGTGCCTGCGAGAAACACAAAATCATAGAGCTAGCTCACCTTTGCAGACCAACGCTGCTTAAGGGAAGTACTGCGCGCACAACTATAAAGCATTTTGCGTCAGGGTTGCCACTAGAACAACCCTCTCGATGAAGTCGGAGCCTAGCGTTAGCCTTTTTGATGTTGACACGTATCAACACGTGCTGACACGCCTCGTCTGCACGATACGGTTATTGTTGCGAGCTGGTCAAAGATGCTAGCTGGTTAAAATAGCTTGAAAACTCATAATTTTTTGCCAGAATTTAGTAACTTCCTCTTAAAGACGATGGCTGACCAAATGCTCCGTATTTGGTTTCTTCAAGAAACGAGCATGGTTTAAAAACGGTATTTGGTGCCTCCTAAAAAGGCCTATACAATAGCTGCTGTTCATCGCGACAAAAAAGAATGAACACCGTATTTATTTTTTAGCTGCAGTTTTGTAACAACATCCATGTTTATGCCGTTCATTATTTTTGTCACTCCGTGAACAGTAATGCACGGCGCGAAACAATAGCTCGTGCTCACAGCAAAAGGCCCGCCACATGGTCACTAGGGATGAGTTCCTGGCGGCGTTGACCCTCCACCACAGTGGTCTGTTCATGAAGAAAAGTAAAAAGGAAGACCGTGGGGGCTGCCTCTTATCGCAGACTTGCTTGGGCTCAGGCGCTCAGCCCTGAAAAAGACAGTCACGAGTGAAAATCCAGCATTGGCGGAGCCGATTGCAGAGGCCGAGCCAGCTGGAGTCGTTGGAGCGGAAGTGAACCCAGTACTGATGCTCGTAACGGAAGCGGAGGACACGGAAACAACAGCGGCGCGGTAGCGGTGCTAGCTGCAGCAACGTGGTACCACATTTAAGAAACAACCAACAACAGCAACAGCAAAAGAACCTCGCAGCAAGCCATGTGCAACCGAGCAAACGAGAACCCCTCTAGGAAGCAGGGGGCAAGAATTGCTTCTAAGCCTCATGCTCCACCAAGTCGATACATCATCAGATTGTGAGTTTCTCTTCTCTATACAGTCTACACAGTGAAATCACGTAGAAACGGACAAGAATTGATAGAGATGGCGGCAGCGTTCTTTGATCTCAGTTCTCAAATCAAAACGGAGAACATCTTGTAGGGTAGTTCCTGAAACACTACAGATTTCGTGCTGTCTAAAGAGCAAGCTAAAGAGAATTGTGGTCAGTCCTTCAGCAGCGCAAACCGTGATGCGCAAAGTCAGCTAAAAGGGATTCCCAAGTCGCTATCGAGCTGTGGAGACAAGCCGAGCGCATCCGTTATTCATACTACTGCCGATTGACTTCATATTGTACTTCGTGGTAGGTAGCTTCGATGTGGCTCAAATAGTTCCTCTGCAATGAGATGGTCTCAAACGCTTGCCAACCAGCTTTACATGCCACGTTCCTATTTCAGCATAGCATCAGCCCTTCACGAATCCACTTCTACGAAAACTAGTCATTGCATCTATTCAGCTCGATGCGAAATCTAGGTAAGTGGGTGTTGGCATTGACTGATGCACTGAGCTTTGAGTCACCCATTGGATCTTCACAGTTCACACTTGCCGACTTTCTCAGTTCGGTGACGACTCGATGGGAGCGGGGGTTATGTCACTTCCAGCTCGTCCTTCTTCATGTTCCTTCATAACGCTGACGCACAAGTTAGCCGACACGTTTCTTCGTACGATACGATCGAGAAAGTGTTTTTTGTTTTACTTTGAAGTTCTTTGTTAAGGATGGAGTAATTTCGAGATGGTTTCCTTGCAGTAAACACTCATAGTTCGTTGGGCAGTTGCTTCAGAATCAGAATGATGTACCCCTTCCCTCCATTCACTGTCCTTCTGGGACTCTTCGAGATCGCCTACAGGGGACAATGATGCCAGTGATGACGCCTTTCCTGTCGGCGTCTACACCAAGTACAAGCGCGCGACGGTGTTGTCCGCGACTGGCTGCACCGTGTTTTTGGTAAAGAGAAGCAGGTGCGGATTTGAGTTTCTCCCCAAAGAGCGCGTGAGATGGTCAACTGTGAATACAAGACGTGTGAGTTCGTGGCACCGCGGAATGTCGAGTTTGATTGTTTCGTGATGCTGCTGCTCGTTCAGCAGCGCAACGACCGAAGCTTGCTTCGATTTTCTACCAACGCAGAGGAGGAATGGATTTTTTTAGCCCGACTGTCGCCTTTTCCGAGATCAAGCAAGTTTCGGTGGTGCTGGTGTTCGTCGTGCTCTGCTGGGTTCAGTTTATTGTCGCGCTTCAGGACTCCGCGCTCGCTTGGCACGTTAGTGCATTAATCTAGCTCGTGTAGAGGCTGTCGGACGCTGCCGACGCAGGCCTGAGCAGAACTGCAGAACTGGACGATAAGACCCGCTCGTATCTTAAGGATCTGCAAGTGGAGTTTGTGCTCTTCAATCAGCGCCTGGGGGTTCGTGCGAGTGAATCCGGTGCTTTTATAGCGGGACTCTGTGAGCTCAATTTCCATTCCCAGTGGGACCGAGCGAGAAGCAACGCTGCCTTGGAATCGTTCCAAGCATTCGATGCAATCTACTACAAAGGAGCTTGCGCCGTGAGTGGCAATCCAAACCAGGAGACTGTGCAGGTTTGGCAGAGCTGGTTACTTGGAAAGAGCGAGAAGCTGGACAACTCACTATCTTGTTGAAGGTTACTGGTAGGCTCGCCGTGTCCAGCGACATTCCAGAGAATACCGCAAGCAGAACTCCAACTTAACTGTCACTGAGATCTTGTCGTTCATGACCTTCTCTCACCCGAGAGAGCGTGCTTCATACAGGGGAACGAAATAGTGACTCGGTGCTAAAAGTCTCCATTCGAGAACATGATCTGTTATTGCTTTGTTGGGGTCTCCAGTCATTTTTCGATTGCTCGGACTATAGGACTCATCTGCTTCGACATCCACGTGAGGTTCTTTCGGTGCTCAACTGAAGCTGTCGGCTCTGAAACCAAGAGGCAACGGATCGGAGAGCGAGTTGTTTGTGCGATTGACTGTAGCTCATTCGGTCCTTTGGGAGAAACAAATCAGGAAACGGACAGGGACAAACTTGCAGCTTTGCACCAAATACATGGCCATTCCGACTTTTCCAGCTCTTCGATTCGATCAACCGATCCATTGAAAGCGTGCCGATGGCAGAAAGCATGATACACAGCAGTCAAAGCACTGACGGTGCCTTCCCTGTGAGCGATATTAACGAATACAATATCAAAACCTCGCGCTTTCCCAATTGGCTCTGCCGCGCGGGAGGCGAAGAGTGCCTTTTGGTTAGCAAGCGAGTCAAGTTGAGCACACTGCAGCGGATTGTCGACAGTCTCACGATAGCCAGTGCAGGAGATGGCCGTGACGAAGTGTAGAGAAGCCTGAATGGGCTCTCCAAGGCACTCGCGGCATGCCAATACGCTATCCAGCTGCGAAACGAAGTCGCTCGGTTCTGTGAAGCGACTGGTGCAGAGCCCGAAGCCCTGGAGAAGCATCAATACTTTGTGGATCAACTGGTAAAATGGTAGGCTGCGCTCAGTGGAATCAAGATTGAACGCCTGTCAGGGCCGCGGATGACCAGTCCAGAGGTCCAAGAGACCTCCGTCACCAACTACTTTGATCTACTGAACCCGGAAGAGGAATGTACGGTGGTCGGTGTGGACGACGAGGAAGCCGAACTACCAGAAGGCTCTGGTGAGAGTTGCTCCCAATCGAAGAAGTCCTCCAACCGGATCAAGCATTATGAGGCGCTGTTCGGCAAGGCGTTCAGAAAAGGTGCACTCCGAGCTTGTCGGCTTCGTCGTCGAGGCGGACGAGCTCGTAAAAGGTGTATTTCGCGTATACCACAATGTGAAGCTTCAAGCCAAGACGCTCATGGAGACAGCTGCCGTAGCAGCAGTGGAGATGGAATGCGCAGATACGCTCTTTGCGAAGCTACAGCTCAGCTGCCCGTCAATCTCGCTCGCCACACACTTGGTCGGAGTTCTGGAAAGCTATCTGCCCGCAGTCTCCCAGCTAGTGCCGGTAAAGCTGCTGAAAGAGGGCGTGCTTGGTGGCTCGGCCGCACGTACACGTATGTACCTGGGGTCGTCCACTTCGACTTCCACCAGGTCTCGAAGCTGCTGACCACGTTCACGACCTTCATCCCGAGTCTCAGAGACGAGATGGTCGTGCCTCGAAGACTCCGAAACGTGTCGTACTGTGAACAAGAGACGCATCAAGATGTGCATCCAGGGAATCCAGGGTTCCCCAATTTCCTGTTCCAGCAGCTGATCCTGGTTTTCAATACGTCGAGACAGCCCACCAAGCCAGCTCGATTGACTGGGCTACCTGGGAGCATTCTTAGCAAGAGTGTCAGCGTCGATTCAGCATGTGTGAAGGCAGCTCCGGGCACAGCTCAGCTGAGCCAGGTAATCAGTCGTTCGCTGGTGGATCTAAACACATAGCTTGGTTCGTTTAATCAACACCTGGATCTACTGCGAGTGAATCCGATCTTGGCGAAACTTGTGGCACTCGATCTTTACTTCCAGTACGTTCAACTGGGATATGCGGCTCTCTTAGGCTCGAAGGAGTTTCGAGAGTTCAAGAGCGTGTACGACAAGCTGGTCAGGAGCGAGAAATTGGAGCGAGTCCCGTTTTTCGATGAGATATTGATAGCGTACGTTCCGAAGCACGCTACCACTGGAAGACAGGTAAGAGGCGTCAGCGCATCCAGCTTTGACAGAGTGCACGTGCATGTGCACGCTTCAATCGAGGCAATCGCTGGTACATCTAGCAGCGAAACATAGGCACCAGGAGCTCTGTGGGTTGTTAGTGTATCTCCACGCAAGCTTGCAGCTGCAGGGCGCAGACGGCAAATATGCGTATGAGCTCACGGACGACCACCAGTTGAAATACGAGCTCAAAACGGCCACTTTGAACCAGCAACACATCAACAGCAGCATCGCCAATCAGAGATCGCTGGTGGCGAACTTTGACCATCGCCATGCTCAATTCAGAAACCAGGCGGTGGACGCGTGTAATGCTATCGAATCGCAGCAGGAAAGGCAGCGAGCGGAAACGACAAATGGGCCGCGGGATAACAACCGGAAGAAACGCGCTGGCAGGAAGGCAACAAAGAAGGAAGTTCAGCAACCCGAGAGCCTCGAGGGGTTGCCAGCTACCCCCAACACCGTCGTTCCAGAGTCACAACTCGATGCTGTCACGTTGAAGGAGTCGAAGGATACAACAGCTGCCACCTCTGATCTCTCACTGAAAGAGTCGTTGGCTCAGCTGAGGAGAAATTTTGAGCGAGTAGCACTAGCCTCTGATGACAGCAACGTGGCGCAACTTCGAGAGGACGTCTCCGAGATCGTGAGTCTCATCGAGAACTTCAGAGAGCAAGTTTCCTCCGCGAACTCACTCCTAGGTTCCTCAGCTCCACATCATCGGAAACAGCTTGGGAAGGCTGCGGTGCAGGTGATCAGCCTGATACAGGCTAGTAACAAGAATGCGCGCTCGTCATCACCTCCAGATATCAGTGCCGTCAACCTCATGACTCCTCTGCATTCACTTTGCGGCACCACATCGGTGTTTGCGAACTTGGTCTTCCACGTTTCCCTGCTTCTCAAGCATTCGAAGGGAGAAACCCAGGCAGCGGAGCTGCGCAATATGCTCGAAAAGCGATTTGTAAACGCGGAGATTCCGCCGCGACGCGAGCCCTGGTTTCGCAGAGCCGTGCAAGAGTGCTCGTTGCTCCGATCCCGCCTTCCAATAGAAAGCTCAGTGGAGAAGATGGGTGCGCTGGCCTGGTACCGCACAGGTGTGGTGTCAGATCCACTTCTTCAAGCCAAGTTAGATCACCTGGTCGGATGTTCGCAATACATCTCTTTCAGGTACGCCAGGGACAGCAGTCAAATGAGCAGCTTCCGTCAC
>JALBZB010000785.1:0-18313 GCA_038050625.1 Pythium sp. MPC-2022a | reverse complement strand
GGGCATGCACCAGAAGAAGCCGGAGGACATCGAGGCGCCGTACAACTACGAGGCTTCGGAGACCCCGAACGCTGAAGCCAAGACCCGCATCTCCAAGGGCTCAGTTGTGTCTATGGCCGACGTTGAACGTGAGGAGCTCGATGTGGAGCAGGAGGCACTCGAGTACCGCGGTGCGAACGCGCTCAAGTACGTGATCTTGCGCATCTGCGTGGTGGTGATTTTGGTCATCGCGTCGGTGTTGCTGCGCAAGCACTTCCTGGACCTGCAGGACTTCGTTGGTGCCTCGGCCGTGACGGTGAGCTGCATCATCCTGCCGATCGTGTTCTACCTCAAGAAGCTCTGGAACAAGATCCCGATGTACGAGAAGATCCCGGGCATCATCGTGGTGGTGGTCTGCCTCGTGTTGGGATGCTACGTGACGTACCTCTCGGGCAAGAACCTGTTCAACCCGGACTCGACCGACCCGGAGATCCACTTCCCGTTCTGCCACGACGACTTCAAGCACGATATCTACTGGAACGCCACCGCGTAAACGGAGGCAGTGAAGACGTCTTCTCGATGAAGAAGAGAAGAGAAGAGAAGAAAGGAGCGGCTTTGCTAGCAAAGCGAAGCAAGTCGCACCAGAAGAGTGCATTTCCCTATACAAATCAACAGCAGAAGGAGCAATGTCAGTGGTAGTGTGCTGCGAGTCAAAGAGAAGGACCTCCGCAGTAGTCAATATAATAAATGTACAAGTTTTGCTTCCAAGTACCTCGTCGTGGGCAGTTAGTGTCCTACATTGTGCCAACCTTGGCTGTGATCGTAGCTCCTGGCGGTTCCATTAGTCTTCTGTGTCTAGATCGTGTGACCATAACCATCATTCACGCCCACATGTACCAGTGTGTGTCTGGTCATTTACGTCAGAGAAGAAATAGGAAGACTTGGTTAGAATGGAATAAGGAAATATTCATTACACAAATTAAAAGTAGCTGCCAGCACATACCCAAGTCTCTTGGGTCGCTTGTGATATATCACTGCCGCTTTTTCTCTCTCTCTTTCGTTTATGCCGTAGCGTTGAAGTAGATCTGGCGCTGCTCGTCGGCGTGGCAGAACGGGAACAGGATCTCCGGGTCAGTCTCGTCTGGGTTGAACAGATTCTTGCCAGACATGTAGGTCACGTAGCAGCCGAGTACAAAACACACGATCACGATGATGAGCGCCGGTACCTTCTCGTACATCGGCAGCGACACCCAGAGCTTCTTGAGGTAGAACATGATCGGCAGGATAATGCAGCTCATGGTCACGGCCGAGGCACCGATGAAGTCGGTCAGGTCGAGAAAGTGTTCACGGAGCAGGACGGACGCGACGACTAGGACCACAACCACGCAGATGCGAAGCACGACGTACTTGATCACGTTCGCGCCACGGTACTCGAGCGCTTCGGCCTCAACGTCGTCGGCACCATCAATGTCCGCCATGGACACGACCGAGGACATCTTGGAACCACGGATACGAAGCTCTCCGTTTGGGGTCCCGGCCGCCTTGTAGCCGTTGACGCTTGCGCCTTCAATGTCGTTGTCGTTGTCGTTTTCCTCAGAATGGTCCTTCTTCTGGTGCATACCGAGCAGCATGCGCTCCAAGATGTAAAATGCCGGAGCGCAAAACACCGAAAAGGCGATGGTGATGTGCAGCTGCATGAAAAGGTACGCGAGCACGGCCATGCCCTGGTCCGGGCGGAAGCCGAGCTTGGACAAGCCGGTGACCGAGTCTGGGAAGATCGAGAAGAGCAGGTTGCCCGAGATCTGGCAGCCGACCGCCGAGTACCCCGTGAGACCAAGGATCAGGAACAGGCAGGAGATGAATGTCACAGTGATGAACACGACGCGAGGCATGCGCGTCGGGTCGCTGTGCTGGCGCTGAAGAGCTGGAATCACGACGCCGGCGCCATACGCGAGCGACAGGTTGCCGAAAGTGTTGGCCACCTGCTTGAACGAAAGATCTGGGGACGGCACGGATGGGTGACCGTTCATGCCGTGGATGAGCATGCCAATGCCGATGATGTCAGCGATGAGCGTGCCCATGCAGCCAGCAAACGCGGCGCCAGCTCCTTCTTTGAGCGTCGGGATCAAGCACACGGGGAGCACGAGCAGCGCCATCAGGATAATCCAGGTCTTTGGACTGAACGTCGCAGGAAACAAACTGTCAAGTAGCGTACCGCCGAGCACCAGGAACGCGCACGGGGTCAGCAGACAGTCGAGCATCTGGAAGAGCACAACGAGGTAGCGTCCCCATTTGCCCATGCACCATTCTCCGAGATCACCATAGGTCTTGACCGACTTTGGCGCGATCAGCATCACCTTGGAGCACGCCACCGAGGCGTAAATGTTGGCGGCGGCCATGAAGAGCAGCGCCACGATTGCGATCGCAGGACCTGCACGAGAAAAATTACCGGGCATGCCGAGCGTGCCGATACCGTACACACAGCAGAAGAGGTTGAAAGCGATCTTGGCGTCCTCGAACGTGAAGAACGGCTTCTTGACGCCACTCATAGTTGTTGGAGCTCTGGTGTTTTGCTGCTTGAGCGGCTCTTGCTGTGAGCAGAAGCCGGCAAATTGGTGACTGAGAGAGGTTGAGAGCACCTGTTTCGCCGAGACACCGAGCGTCGCAGATCTAAGTATCTGTACGCCAGCGAGCCGCTGTTCGGGAATGAGGACTGATTGATCGGATTGGATGAGAGCAGTCACCGACCAAACACCTGCACCTCGGCTCAAAAAGTGTACATATGGTCATAAGTCATGACCGATCAATATTTACGATATATATTTCAAGTGCTTACGACCGTTACAGATCTTTATTGTGAACTACGGTACTCTCATGGGAGCTCTGTCTCTGGTCTTGCTCGCGGCTTTTATCAAACAAGTGACTTGAGTTGGCTATGGCGATCCACACGGAAAGGGCCCTTGTTGCGATACCCATCGGTGGAGTGGTCATCCATTCAATAGTTCGTCCAATCTTTTCGATTGGAGGACACCTCCAGTGCGGGATTCCGTTGACCTCTGCTCGTCCAAACATCCGAGTTAGAAGCGCTATCATCACAGGGATGGGCGACCGACCGATCTGTTCACCCAGGATGAGAAACGGAGCAATGCACCAGTGGAGGATGTACTGTATGCCATCGGGCTTGTCATCTTGACAGAGCTCTTCGCCAAATCGCCAAGATCGTTAAACTACTAGTTGACTATGTACTGTACACTAAAACCCTACTCTTGCTTGAGGATATGTAAGCAGTGAACAGCGGCGATGGGTTCGATTGACAATAGCGCCTTGTTTAAGCGCTCTTGTTGGACGATCTGCCATTGCAGAGATGGGCAATTTGTCCAAGTGATGAACGAAATAGTACACCGACTCAGGATGCTCTGGTGTGATAGAAGCCACGGCTTGTCTTCCTCACTACGGAGCTCTTCGCCGAGTCGCTAAGATTGATGCAGACACCAATGGCGACTACACGTACGGAAGCGATCTGTCCACCCACTCACCTTTCAGACTCATCACAATTAAGGCAGCAACGCCATTGACAAATCGGGTTATACCCCCCACATGTGCACAAATGTGCAAGGAGCTTCTGACAACAAGGATCTATTACATCTTGTGAAAGGCGGCACGCCACAAGTACGGACATGACAGATCCGAACATGAGCCTTCTTTCACCACGAAACGTTGTATACAGCCGGTCTGGCAGAGAAGACTGGTGTGACCAGTGCCACCTCCACCACCAGCACACATGAGAAAACGCCATTCGCTTTCATCTAACTTGGGCTCTGCGTATTGTTTGATCTCCCGTTTTTCTACCATCGAACAAACCGGACAACAAGTCGGTCACTCGTGTGTGATGACATCTCACACACGGAAACGCAACTGATGGGGTGTGATGCGAGATGGAAAACAGAGAAATGAGAACATGAAGACCAACTGACAACCGACCGATCAGCGGGCAAATGCAGTGTGTGATTTAGAACCCGAGGAACTTTGTCGACATGATTGATTGCGATATGTCCACTCAACACACTCAAGGCTTTTGATTGTTTCGTCTTTTCGCCTTTGAGGGAGTGAAAGAACGCATGTGGCCACAAGAGAACACACGCAGTATGTACACATTCGACAAGTGTACACTTCAAAATCAATCTCAGTGCATCAAGAAGCCCAATTTGGAGCTCTTTGCAAATGGAGTTCTTCCTCATAATGGCAACAAGCCAAATGAAACTTGGCATCATATCTCCTCCACACGCACAGCGTGTATTATTATTATGTAACAGCAGCCAGCAGAAGGATTAGAAACCTCGGGTGCTCGAATTGTAATTCGTAGCTCTTCATCTCTGATATCTCGGGTGTTGTGCCTCATCCCCCAATAGACAAACAATTAGGCTTGATTTGAGTATGTGTCTTCTGACGAAGCGGTTTCGTGTGAGAACATTTCTGTGTCCTGTCTCTTGTGCAAGCGTGCTGCAAAGCAGAGCTTCTTTTTCTTACCGGGTTGTTTTCTGGTGGAATCGTGTTGTTTGCAATTTTGACTTGGTCAGCAAGAGTAAAATTCTGCCCTTCTCTTGTCCGGCATCCATTTAAAACAGAAATCTGATTGTTTTGGGCGGGACTCGGCATTAACAAAAATATGTTTTTAACTATGATCTAAAATCCATTTAGCTCAATAGTACATGAAAACAGCTTTTACTTATACATACCATTTACAAGAAGACCATTTAATTCAGTGTATTAAGTCGACGTACGTAAGACTGTACATAAGGAAATATAGATAACTTAAATCAGTGCTAGATTATACTCGAAACACAAAACGCAGACAACTTCATCTTTTGTGGCTTCACTTGAAGAAAAAGACCAAGTATAATAAATCAGTACACCTGGAGCAGGAAAATGTACTGACTTGAGTTAAATTGTACTTTAAGAATTTGATGAAATTTACATTTCTTTTGGATTTATGACTGTACTTTGCTGAACAGAAAAACAGAAAAGGTAAAATTTGAGCTTTCAAATTTCAGAGATTTTATACTTGAAAATTCTATGGTGAGAAAATCTTGCCTCATAAATACAGACTTTCATCAGATTGAAAGAAAATAGACGAAACAAAGGGGATGGGAGTAAATGTGCGACAAGGCATCAGCTCCTCACCCAGTGTCACGCTGCTCCGTCTCTTTCGAGTGAGCCAATCAAATCGCTTGAATTGGCCGGTAGTGAGCCAATCAATCTTCAACCTTTCTTTCGAGACAAAGAAACAACCAGAGCATCAGGTTTCTCTAATCCGGTACGATGGAGATACTGATTTGTCTACCGGGATACGTCATTATTTTGAGCTGAAAATGTCAGTCATAAGTGGCAAGCTTTTTAACGGATTTGCCCGTTAAGAAGCTCTCACACGAATAAAAGCCTTCTACATAAAATCCCGATATAAGCCAGTTTTTCATACAAATGTCTATATGAAATATGTATCCGGTTAGCCTGCTATCAATAAATAGAAGACCAGGCACCATTCCGACACTCCGTTTAGTTTGAGGTCTACCGGTAGTTAGCATCGCAGCTACAAGGGACGTTTGTTTGGGTCGCATTTTATTCATTTTCCAGAAACTTAAAGCACTGACTTCCTGGTTGCCTCCACCCCAGGTGTTCCTATCGAATTACTAATACATTGGGAATTGGAGAGAGCTAATTAACGTCATCATTATTTCTTCAGACGGGGACGAATATCGGTTAGAGATTTCTCTATTACTTCGATAGCAGTAGACAATTCTTTAGCTCATTTCGCACAAAATCGCGGCAGCCATGATTGCCGTGAATACAAAGATACATTTGGAGCACAATTGAAAATTTGGATGATACAAAACGAGCAGCTTTCGCTTTGCGAGGCGAGGGCGTCGCAAAATTTACTCCATTTCTCGGAGAAATGGAGTAAAATTGCAAAAAAACTTGGCAACTTGAAGTACACGCTCAAGCAAAAAACAAATCGCTTGAAGTTGCCCCTACCTCATTGAAGTTCGAGTCAAGTCGGTTCCTCGGGCAAGTCTGAACTCATGCATCGATTGAACAAACATGCACAAGCCAATGAGAGCGCTCGCTGCCGCTGTCTCACCGATTTCCCCACTAGCGGAAGGTATTTAGAATTTGAAGTGTTTCACATTGCTGGCGACCATAATCTGATAGCTGAGGCTGAGACTGAGGGTGACAACCTCATCAACACGCCCAGGCTGATGAGTTTGTCGGCTGCGATATAGGTATCATAATACTTCTTTCGCTAACTCGATAATTCGGTATACTCAAGACTATATATCGGCACAAACACGCTTTGTTGTGCCGCAACGATTTGCCTCGTTTTGCGATCGCATGAGAGGGACCTTCGAGTGTGTAAAACAAGTCGAGGGGATCCTTCCCCGTTCGGGCTGTTGCACGGTTGTTTTGACAAACCAGCGAGCCTATTCAATAGAGCGCCGAGTGCCCACCCATCAAACCATCCTCTTGACACGTTCCTCTCTTCCAATCCCGGGTTTGGATGCCCTAACTTAAGGCACTCTTCGAAGCTCTTGCTTCTTGGTGCCATCTGTCAATGATGATCTCGAGAGACGGACAAAAGGATAAGAACGTCGAAGTGTACAAGCAAACAGACATCTATCCTCAATGGTCGAACACGCGGCGGGGGCAACTGTGTCGCCACGAAATGATGAGAGCATGTGGAAGTACCGCAGCAAGCCAAAGCCCATGAACCCTTGCGCGAAAAGAATCAAATCAACCAAGTCGCGCGCGAGAGAGCCCACATGACATGACAAGATGGCAGCATTGTTCTGTGGTGAAAGGCGCGCGCGGATTTTCTGTGACCGTCGTTTACTCAATCAGCAAGAAGAAATTCGCTCATGAGGCTCATCGAACTGATGAACCAACCCTACTCTACGCGTTACAGCGAGTGAGTCTACCGGCGGTACTCCCACTCAACTCAACACGCACGTACACATCCATACAGGCTTGCTTGCTATGACTGCGAAAACTGGATCTACTCCATACCAAAATATAAACAAACTTGGATCGTTGATTCATGAGAAAACGATTGTTTTCGATTGTCACACCACGCGAGTCTTTGGCAAACCGTGATAATAACATTGATATTCCTAAATTCTATTCTATAGGCTTATAGCTGAAAATATTATCGCCTATAAGGGAGATCCAAGTAAGCATTTCCTGCGACGGACGCTAGAGGTGACTCACGTCGTACACTCTTCTGCTTAATATCCGAGAGCATCCCCTCGCTCACTTAGATTGGTTGGCTGTGGTACATTGCATCTTGTGTATATATTGCCACATCTCTTTTTTCCAAACCATAATATGAAGCCCATCATCCCACATTTCATCAAATTTCACACCAGTTTTCCTTAATTTCGGATCATTTTGTGATTTTTTCCGCATTAGAAAATGACCTTTTCGGGTGTCAAACGTGCATAGATTGCACACGTCACCTCCAACGCACCGATTCGCTGAGTCGCCTGGCTCGCCCCTCTTGGTCTTCCTCCTCACCATCGCCATCTCACTCTCTCTCTTGATGATCAGTCGTCGTCGTGGCTGCCAACCACCAGGACCACTTGCTGAGCTTGCTTGGGAGCCGGAAAACAGAAGCAGGAGTGTAGGTTCGGGTGTCTCTCAGGAGACCCTCAGCACTCAGACAGGCAGCCTCACCTGCTGTTTTGTCACGTGAGGGTGTGTCTTTTCCTCTTGGTTGTACCTTCAGGCCTGAACCTCCTGAGCTCCTCAGCGTGCGCCAAACACTCGATCGGTTCCGTCCGTCAGTTGCCAATTTGCCTCTCCCTGCGCACATCTCTTCCAACTCCAACAAGTCAGCAACCATGGGCAAGCCGTTCTTCACGATGGAGGACGCCAAGATCGCCTTCAACCTCTTCTGCTGCGTGTACGGTATCGGTACGCTCGGCATGCCGGGCAACTTCTCGCGCGCTGGTCCAGTCATCGCCGTCATCGCGCTGCTCTTCATGGCGTTCGCGAACGTGTACTCGTCTGTGGCGTGCTCCAAGGTGATGCTCGTGGCGCCAAAGTCCGTCAAGACCTACGGCGACCTGGGCGAGTGGTGCATGGGCACGACTGGCCGCTGGCTGGTGCTCGTCTTCCAGATCAGTAACTGCCTGCTCACCCCGTGCGCGTTCCTCGTGCTCGGCGGCACGCTGCTCGACAGCCTCTTCCCAGGCGCGTTCAGCGACAAGACCTGGATCATCCTCATGGCGATCCTCGTGCTCCCAGTGTGCCTGATCCCGACCATGAAGGAAGGAGCTGGCGCGGCGTTCGCCGGTTGCATGGGCACGCTCATCGCGGATGTCATTGGCATTGCTGTGCTGCTCCACGGCATGGACGGACACCCGTCGATCCCAAAGCCTGACCTGTCGTTCAAGCAGGTGGCCACGACGTTCGGCAACCTGTCGCTCGCCTACGGTGCCGGCATCGTCATCCCAGCGCTCCAGCGCCAGCACAGCGACCCGACGCGCATGCCGCGTGTGATTGCGATCACCATGACCACGATCTCGGTGCTCTTCCTGGTCCTGGCCAGCTCGGGTTACTCGGCGGTCGGCTGCCAGATCTCAGGCAACTTGTTGTACTCGATCTTCCCAGACCCGGTCACCGGCCTCTCCAAGCTCGGCTTCCGTTCGGACAAGGGCATGGCCGTGCTCGCGTACCTGTTCATGCAGCTGCATATCACGATCGCGTTCTCGGTGATCCTCCACCCAGCGCTCTACCTGCTCGAGCGCATGGTGCTCGGCATGCACCAGCGCAAGCCAGAGGACGTGGAGGCGGACGCCCACTTCGAGAAGGTCGAGACCCCGGGCCAGCACGACGAGTTCCTTGCGCGCGTGTCCAAGGGCTCGGTCGTGTCCATGGCCGACATCGAGAAGGTGTCACTCGACGAAGAAGAGGAGCTGCTCGAGTACCGCGGCGCGAACGTGCTCAAGTACATCGTGCTGCGCATCTGCGTGATCATCGCGCTCGTGATCGCCTCGGTGCTGCTCAAGGACCACTTCTTGGACCTGACCGACTTCATTGGCGCCTCGTCCGTGACCATGAACTCGATCATCCTGCCGATCATGTTCTACATGAAGGTCCTCTGGCCAAAGATTCCAATGTACGAGAAGATCCCGGCGCTCGTCGTCGTCATCGTCTGCTTCGCACTCGGCTGCTACGTGACGTACACGTCAGGCAAGCAGCTCTTCAACCCGGACAAGACCGACTCGGAGATCCGCTTCCCGTTCTGCCACGCCGACGAACAGCGTGCGCTCTACTGGAACCCCATCAGCGCGTAAGAAGCGACTCAGGATGGAGAGAGATGATAGTAGTGTGTGATCCATATAGAATACATCCCTTTACCATGGGACACTTGGTGGTGAAGATGGCATGACAAAACCGAAGCCTTCTTCAGCACAAGTAGAGAGAAAGAAAAACAATGAAAACTACGAAACGAATACATGAACGACAATGGTTTTTCGTATCAATTCATCACTCGACGGCTTTTCTTTGCCTTGGCGTGTGGCTATTCCTTTATCCTGAAGCTACTCGGACATTGTTAAGCCAAGGCGCTGTTCCGGGTATCTTGGATGAATGGGACATTTATTATGATAGTCGATGATGATCATCAGCAGACCGATCTCAAGAAGTCTCTTTTACTTTGAAGTACCAGATTACAAGTGGTAGATAGATAGGCTGCGTCGCTTTTGGGTCGTCTCTCGAACCTCGTCCTCCTAATACAAATCACATGATCTGACGGACTCTAGGTATACTGTGACAAGTTAGCACAAAGGCAACCGGTTGCCCTTTTGTGGAGATCGACAGTCAAGAAAGTTGCAGCCCAGGATCTCATCCAGTCTGTGGCGATTCTCTCAATCTGTCTGTCTACTTGTCGATCCTTCATGTTCACTTTTTGTTGGGAAACGAGATCCGACCGTAATCGGACGAGCTTTTGCCAAAGAAATGCACAACTTGCTTCAAGTTGAGTTGGGTTTCTCAGGGTCTGCTGAAGTCAAAAGAAAAGCTGCCAGAAGGATCTGTGAGATTGCGCATTTGGAAAGAGATCCAGCGCAAAAGCCAACCAACCACAAGGTCAAATCTGGTGGATTTGGATTGGGCGATTTCCGACGGGTGTGTGTCCCAAGCGGGACAGTAAGCTAAGGCACATGATTTCCCCCAATCTCCAAGTGCTTCATCATATCTCACAATTGCCGACCTTTTTCGGATACATCTGTCGTACGAATCGTGAAGCACCTCGAGTTCGCTACTACTACATAGGATTAGCTCACAGCCCCGGTAAGTGCCCTCTCGTAGGGGTGTGCTCTACGTCAGTCTTCTCGAGTAGGAAGTTTGAGTACATATCAACCGCTCTGAGTGAAGGTTTGGCAGCGTCTGCTGATATCCGGGTACTGGGACGATCTCACTCTCATCGCTGGAATTCTGGACACAAATCTTGAAAGCGACGAATTCCAAAGTAGTTCGGTGACTTCAACTTTCAACATCCCCCTGTTGACTCTGGAGTATACTCTGAACGCCATGACACGAGATATCTCCGGTGTGTCCTATGATTCTACCTGTAGTTTCCTACGAGACGACTTGAGCAAACCAAGGAAGGCAACACTTGTTAAGGAACTGGCTCAGTTACAATTGGAGATGGTTGCATTCGCGAATAGATCGTGGAGGGTCGAGGCTGAGGCTCTCGCAGTAACGAGCGACCCTTGAGTTGTAGACTTGAGGCGGCGACTTACTTTCCTGCATTTGAGGTCAGGCCTTGACTATCAATCCGTTCACATAGAGCCACCGCCGAGCCAACATCCTCTGAGCGCTCTTCTGTGAACTCCTAGAGCCCAGCCATCCAACATGATCCCTCCGCAGAGCTCGCTCGTCAAGTACAACAGCCCGATCCTCGTGAGCACGACCAAGGAGAAGTCGCTGCGCACCAACAAGAAGCAGCCGCTAGGCAAGCCGAGCCATGGCAGCAGCAGTTCCGCCGGCAATAACAGCAACCAGAGCGCGGGCGACGCCTCTCCACTGCAGCAGCAGCAGCAGAAGCCTACGGTATTCACGGGCAGCTACTCGCAGAGCCAGTCACAGACCGAAGACATCCTCAACTCGATCTTGCCCCCGAAGGAGTGGACGGAGGATGGCCAACTCTGGGTGCAGTACGTCTCGAGCACACCCGCCACACGCCTGGACGTCGTGAACCTGCAGGAGCAGCTGGATCTGCGCTTACAGCAGCGTCAGGCGCGCGAGACCGGCATCTGCCCCGTGCGCGAAGAGCTCTACGCGCAGTGCTTTGGTAAGAAGTTTATGTGAAGCCTGTAGTACCCCGTACATCTCTAACGAAGGGCGTCCTCCACAATGAACAGACGAGCTGATCCGGCAGATCACAATCAATTGCTCCGAGCGTGGCTTGCTTCTGCTGCGCGTGCGGGACGAGGCGCGCATGACGATCGCTGCGTACCAGACGCTGTACGAGTCCTCGATCGCCTTCGGTATGCGCAAGGCGCTCATGGCTGAGCAGAAGAAGATGGAGGCCGAGCAGAAGATCCGGCAACTCGAGAGCGAGGTTAAGGAGCTCGCAACGCAGATCGACGAGCTCAACACGCGCTGTGAGGCTGTGGCGCGCCGCGAGGAGGAGAAGAAGGCGATGGACGAGAAGAAGCACCAGGAGGAGGTCGAGGTGCTGCGCAAGGCGAACGATCAGCTCAAGGCCAACCTCGAGACGCTGCTGGCCGCGCCAAAGTAAAGTAGGAAAGGCAACCGGTCTCTATCACTTTGTGTAAGAAATATAAAAGTTCTATCCTAGCTATCCTACGTAAGTTCTCTCTCACTCTCTCTATTAAACCCTACAGCACACATACACACTCTTTGGCAGGAGGAAATCTAAGTCCTCTATCATTAATCTCTATTGCTTCATGCATCCGCTCGCATTTCTAATGAAGTGCCACGGACCCGTGCACGAGCGCGAGCACGTGCTGCTCGGCGCTCTCGCCCAGCGCCTTGAAATGATACCCACCCTCGAGTACCGAGACTACCTTCCCGTCGCAGAACCGCCACGCCATCTTGGTGATCTCGCGCGTGATCCAGTAGTAGTCTTCGGACTGTAGGCGGATGTCAGCGAGCGGGTCGTGCGTGTGCGCGTCAAAGCCCGCGGACACCAGCAGCAGCTGCGGCTGGAACTCAGCCACCCGCGGCCACACTTTGTCGAGGAACAGCTTGCGGTACGTCTTAGAGTCCGTGCGTGCCTTGAGCGGCACGTTCAAGATGTTGTTGTGCTGCCCCGTCTCGTGGGATAAGCCCGTGCCTGGGTATAATGGCGCCTGGTGCAGCGATACGTACAGGATCTGGGACTCACTCTCCACGCGCTTTTGCGTGCCGTTGCCGTGGTGCACGTCAAAGTCGATGATCGCCACGCGCGTGAGGCTGTGCGTGTCCAGCGCATGGAACGCGCCGACGCCGACGTTGTTGAAGAAGCAGAAGCCCATGGCGCGCTGCGGCTCAGCGTGGTGACCGGGAGGTCGCACGACACAGAACGCGTTCCTGGGCTGGTTCTTCGACTTCCCTGATAGTAGCACGCGGTCGATGGCGTGGCAGACGCCGCCCGCAGCAGTCATGGACGCGTCCAGCGTGTGGCGCATCATCACCGTGTCGTCGTCCATGTCGATATACTCGAACTGCGCGTAGTACTCGTGCTTGGACATAGCTTTCGTCGTCTGGTGGGGTTTCTTGGCGGCATTTGCTGTCTGCGACCGTGGCGACAGCAGCACAGCCCCGTCGCTTTGTGCATCCACTATTCGCAGCTTGTCGAGCGCGTCCATGCTGGTCTCGATCTTTGTCCCCAGGCGCGTTATCGTGTCGACGTGGAGCTCCGTGTGGAACCGGCTCAGTTGCGCGGACGTCGCCATGGGCAGCTCGCGCACGACCTGGATGCGGGGGAAGCGCGCGACGCACTTGTCCAGCACCACGCGCAGCCGCTCGGGCTTCTCGGAGCGCCGCGGGATCGCGTGCTTGATGCACAGGTCGCTCGTGAACAGCGCCGTCTGGTCTGCGAGCACGAGCGCACGCACCAAGTGGCGCCATGTGCGACTCGTGTGCGACGCGCTCTGGAGCCACTCGGCGGCTGGGAGCAGCGCCGACGCGTGCACAAGCAACACGCGTAGCGCCTGCATCTGCTGGATCTGCTGCGCAGTCGAGGGCTCGACCGTGTTCATCATGGTGGTGTGGCCCTTGTCCTTCTGGTGTCTGCGGAGCTGCTCACGCGAATGACTTGGCTGCCCTTGGGAACGAAATGGAAACTGGGAACTGGATGTTTGGGCGGTATCAGATGAACCTGAGGAATCTGAGAACCTGGAGGTGGATCTGAGAAATCTGCGATGTGTGGGAGAATCCTGTTGGTTCCAACCTGAGTTCTGGGTTCTGAGTGAGTTGAGTGACTGACTGGTCTTGGGAGCTCGGCACCTTGGACGTGAGGACGGGAGTGCATTCGCTGGCGGCTCCTGTGTAGGTAGGTGCACGTAGCTCTTGTCTTTCGAGAATGTCTTGACACAATCGTTGTCGTCGTCCTCGTGTGCTTTGCGATCTTGGCAGAAAGAAACCCGAACGGACCAAGGCCGCTCCAAAGATAGGAGAATACCTAACCAAAGTCCAGACTCGGCGTTGACACGGAACCTAGGTATTGAACACATGACTGGTGGCGAACTCTCAAATCACTCGTTTGCTGGTTGTGTGTGAAAGGTTTGTACCTTCACGGATCAACACGATCAGCATCAACCAGAGTCACACGTGATGACTTCGAGTTTGTAGCCTCTCATACTTGGAAAAGAACGTTCTAGCGATACTCCAAACTGTTCCAATTCACTGCACTTTGCACTCACCAAACTCGTTTTCAGGCTAGAAAGCAGTGCAAGTTCACTCAAATAATGGCGCACTGTGGATATACACATACGCAAATTGATTGATATTCACGACCGTTGCAGCACGTTTATAATCACGCAAAAGGAGAACGACAACTCACATCCTCACTGTTCACGATCCACGCACCTCCCGTCACTGTGAAACCTTCATGACAAAATCCCCCACTCCAAAACGTTCCCTCTCTCCGCCCCCCTCCCTCTTTCTCTCTCTCTTAGCGGCGACGCTTTGCCACGATCACCGCAGCAGTTCCGACAACCGCAGCCGTCAGTGCGAGCGCAGCGAGCGGCGAGTAGTCCGCGTACTCATTCGGGATCCCCATCCAGGACGCCAGCGTCGCACTAAAGCTCTCATCGCCAGTCTTGCTACCCGTTTTCTTCGTCTGTTTTGTTGTCTCGACTGCTGCGTCAATGTCGCGCTGGATCATCTTGGCGGCGATCGGGTGGTACATCTTCTTGCTCTGACGAAAGATCTTGCTGGCGTTCGTGGGTCCGACGGCGCCGCACAAGTCGCGGAACAGTGGACGCACGTACTTCATCCTTCCTTGCTCGCGCAGGAAGCTCACGATCTTCTGCAGCAGCCGGGCGTCCTTGGCGCGCAGCGAGAGCGTATACCACCGGAAGCGTAGCTCCGCGTTCTTCGTGGTCGTGAAATGGCGGCTGCAGTACGCGTCGATCGCGTCCAGGTGCGTTGGTGAGAATAGGAACCCACGCTTAGCCTTGCTCTTCGCCTTGCCGGTCTTTGCGTTCTCTTCCGCCTGTTTGAGCAGCAGCGTGTCGAGCAGCAGGATCCAGAGCGTCGCCGGCCACTTTTTGAGCGCGTCGGTGCTCACACTGCTTGCCTTCCAGGTATTCGAGTCCTTGCTCGCGATGATGCTCTCGCCCAGAGAGATCGCCTGCGACGACAGCGTCGTGTCGAACTTGGCCGCGACGGGCGGCATCCCCGGCGCGTGGTACCACTTCTCCCAATCAATCTGCTTGATCGCCTCGCGCTTGTCGATTGTTTTCGTGAAATACTCGATGAAGAACGCCCGGAATTCCTCCGATGTCACTGTCTGGAAGCGAAATCTGCGAATATACGCTTTGGCGAACGTGTCAAAGACCTTGTGGCCGCCCACCACGGTGCCCAGGTAGTGCAGGAAAGCAAAACCTTTCTCGTACGGGATCGATGAAAACACCTCGTCCGGGTCCACGCCGTCGGTGTCCGGCACCAGGTGCGTGTAAGGGTGCTCGGGGCCGAAGCGCTCGACCGCCTCGACAAGCGCGCGCAATCCCATGGATGCCTTGAGGTCGTACGCCAGCGGGTCGTTGTAGATGCGCGTCTGGATCTTGCGCTCGAGCCACATGGTCCAGCCCTCGTTGAGCCAAAAGTCCTTCCACGTGTGGTTCGTGATCAGGTTGCCCGTCCACGAGTGCGAAATCTCGTGCGCCACGACGTCCGCGAGCGACCGGTCGCCCGCCAGCAGAGTCGGGGTCACGAACGTCAAGCACGGGTTCTCCATGCCGCCGTACGGGAACGACGGCGGCAGACAGACCAGGTCGTAGCGCTTCCACACGTACTCCTGGCCCGTGATCTCCTCCGCGTGCCTCAAAAACGCCTCGGTCTGCGCGAACTCGTGCGCGGCTTTGGCAACCACCGTTGGCTCAGCCCACACGCGGCAGCGTGAACTGAGCTCCGCGCTCTCGAGGCGACCCGCAGCGATCGCCAGCAGGTACGACGGGATCGGCACCTGCTGCTGGAACCGCACGTGGCGCTTACCGTCGGCCGCTGCAGCCGCGTCCTCCATATCCTTGTGTCTATTCTTGGTCGACTCGTCCGCGATCGCGCTCAGCAGCACCGTGGCCCATTCTGGCACCGTCACATGCGCCGTGTACGTGAATTTTGCCGACGGCGTGTCGGGCGAAGGCACAATGCTGCGCGCGTGGATCGCCTGGCACTGCGTGAAGAGGAATGGGTGGGTCTTGCTGGCCGTGAGCTCCCTGGGCAGCCACTGGAGGCCGCTGCTCGCCGTAGTAGTCGCGTACTGGACCTTGACCTTCTTGGCGTGCGCCGTGATCGGCACCACGAGCGCGCTGCCGAACACCTTGTGCTGCGGCTGCTGCAGCTCGTAGTGCACGCGCTTGCCGTCCACGAACACGGCATCGATGCTCAAATGGTGCGTGTCCAGTACGAGCACGGGCGCCTTGCTTGCAGTAGGGTCAGTAGAGGACGAGGACGGCGCGTTGTGGTGGTACGTGAACGTGTACTCGGCCGAACCCGCGAGCCGCTGCGCGTCAAAATCAATGGTCACCACCCAGTGCAGGTGCTCGAAGGTCACGTCCTGCAGGTTCGCGTACGAGTGGTGCGTGAGCGCGCGGCGGCCGGGGGAGGTGGTGGGCATGTCTGCGTGGACGAAGAAGCGCCTGCTGCTTGGTGGCTTCGTTTTTCTCTGAATGACTAATGAGGTGAGCTGTTCGTTCTCAATTCCAAATTCCTGCTGTTTCTCTGTGCGTGTCATCATCGACATGGCCAATGTGATGGAAGCTGTGGTCAGTTTTAACTTGATTACAGTGAGATGCATACTTTAATCAAGTCAAAAACGGACACATATATTATTTATTTTTTGTGAAGGGACAAAAACCACGCGAAAGACACAAAAAACTGTTTTTCGTTAAAACAGTGAAAACACGGAAATAGAAAGTAAATAAGGCATAGTGAAAGCAAGTAAAACGAAAGCGCATAAGTCGTCCCGAACGACGTATTTAACTGCTTTTGTATTGAAATCGTCACGAAAAGCAGTTAAATACGTCATTCGGGACAACTTATGCGCTTTCGTTTTACTTACTTTCACTATGCCTTATTTACTTTCTATTTCTCGTTTGGAGCTTTCTTTTTGTGAACCAATCCGTGCCGATCCAAACTGTATATAAATTCAGTGCATGATGCATTGTTGTGTGAGTATACATCTGAAAAATCAAACCTCTCAGTTGTTTTGCACCGGCGTGCGTGCGTGCGTGTGTTCGTGTGTACGGGACAGATGTTAGATGTGACGCTTTTTCCACCTCAAAAATGGGAGGAGTTGGGCGTTGTTGTTGGTGCGTGTTTTTTTTATTCGTGAGTGAGAGCTCATCCTCACTTGAAATAAAAGAGGGACATCAACTTTTTGTATGGGATTTGTCCCCACTTTCCGTTGTTAGCATTTTCTATGGTTGAATATGATCAAAACTCCGATAGCAAAATGGTTGACTTGGTTTTGACTATGTAAGTGACCAGCCTGTCACATTGCGGAAGCGTGTGTCAGCAAACGAGAATAGCCGCAATATTAATTTTTAGCAAATCCATGCGCCATTGTGGTTAGGGATTGGTTCTAACAAAACTCCGACAATATTTGTTGGAAGAGAGCAGCAACTATTTATATACCCCATACAAATACCGAGTGTGGTTCATGTTTGTAGCATATTGACGGAAACCACGACAAATTTCTGTTGTTCGTGATATTCCCTCATAAATTATAATATACATGTGACTCAGTTCGTTGTGGATTCACTCACAAACTGGCGACTCGGTCAGTGACGAACTGACAAACACAATCGATTCTTCAGCAGTGACAGCAAGCAACAACGAGTGTGCAGTCGCTGGTGCCGACCAACTCGAAACTGGCGGGCAACGTCACTGTGAAAGCGTTTCTGAAGTTCCTGCTGGCAGCGAGCGTCTCAAAGGACAGAGTTAATGTTTCTATTCTTGCCGATTCTTCAGGTAATATATTCGTTGCAATCATGGACAAGTTCGCTTGATATTTTGCGTTCAATAAGAGCCAAGATGGCAAACATTTGGCTCGTAATACTATGCTTACTTACTTCAGACAGACAAAGAAATGGTTGCTTGGGCTGTCCAACTCCTAGAAGAAAGCAGTTAACGACAGGTTGCTCAAGATGGCGCAGACGCTAAACAAGTACTACTTGAAGAGAGAGCAAGGAGGTGTTGTTAAAAAAAAGCACCAGCATGTTCAAAGATCGAGCTACAATTACTCATGGTGCGTCTCTACAAGCAAGCGACAAGTGGAACAGACTATCAAGATGCAGCATTTGTAATGGGCCCTCAATGGTCATTACATGGAGGCAGATGTATGTGGTACACATCACCTCACAGTGCACCATGGGTGACTATTACTGGTCGGATACCGGTAATACCGCCGATACCCATGTGCACAGGCGATGTAACCGGGCGTTCCCGAGTTACGTAACACAATGCACACAGTGAGGAAGCGTGCGTCGAACACCTTCCACAAGAACTCGTGACGGGGTTGAGAACGTGCTCCTATTGCCTGCAGATGCAGAGCAATAAACACAACTCTCTGTTGCCTGCGTCTTGCAGAGCAACGACGCGTTTC
>JALBZB010000784.1:0-18324 GCA_038050625.1 Pythium sp. MPC-2022a | reverse complement strand
GTGTACGTGAGCAGCGCCAGATTCAAAGTGTTGGGAACGGGCTTCATGCAAGCGTGGTTCAAGGAGATCTTCGCAGAACACAGCGTCTTGGCCATCAGCGGCGAGTTTGGCGCAATGGAAGGATATCCAGACAATGGTGGCGTGCAGGCGTTCTTCATCAAATACCCGAAGGTCTGCATGACCTCGGCCAAGTACGGGACCACGATCGGGGCAGTCGGGGAAACTGAACAAGCGAGCGCACCATGTCCAGTGTACGCGGTGCCGAAGAAAAACGGCTATGCCATTGTTCCTGGAGCCGAGGTCTCAGTTTCATCAGCTGCTGCTGCCGGTGGTGGCGTTGGCACTGGTCGCGCGCTCTGGAGTGCGGCGCTTGGTGTTGCGATGGTTGCTTTCTCCGGTCTTTAGCAGTAAATTGAATGCTGCCTTGTAACATCAGCGCTTTCAATTGAAACACCAGTGTTTCAAAGCTAGTAACGGGTTGAAGTTGCCTTCAACTAAATTAGAGTGATGGTCTTAGAATTAGAATTGAATTACATACAGATTTTTATATCTCTATTTCGCTCCTGTCCCCGTTAAATTAGAAACTGATTATTCGAGTTTCTATGTCTAAAACTGTTGTTGTCATCTATTTCTATTTCTAATGCAAGCACATTCATTCCGGCCCACGTCATTCGAGCCAATCACATCATCGCGCCAGAAGAAATTGCGAGCCTTTCGCGTGAAAACGAGCCGTGCGTAGACGACGGGCTGCTCCCCATTGGCTCGTCGTCGTCCGCCCCCTCCTTCCTCCTCCCCCTCTTCTTGCTGTTGCTGTAAGAATCAGCCAGCAACAACGGCTGCCGCCTGCCTCCGTCCGTCGTGCGTGGGTCTTCATTCCGGAAAAGCAACCGCCACCACCACACACTGAAGCATAGGATCAGCAGCAACTGACTGACGGACATTATGAACGTCAAACGGCTGCTCTGGGAGTCCAAGCTCGCGGTCGCACTCGTGCTCCTGATCGCTGCGCGATGCGTCGACCGTGTGCTCTACACGTACGTACTGCTGCTGATGCCCATGTTGCGGTGGATCATGATGAAAGCAGCGGATGAACTGACGGACCATTTGTTATGTGTGTGAACTCTGTGGAAATGCAGGCGTATTACGTATGACTACACGATCTTCCTATGGTACTTCTCGAATGTGATCCTCCCGATCGCTTTCCTGGTCACGTCGTGGCCTGTCGTGTGGTACGTTAGCAGTGCTCAGCGCTTTGTACACCATGCGCTTGAGCTCATAGTCTGCTCGCATTTACTAACTGACCATGTGATTTCCTTCTCCATGTATTTGCTGTTCTACACATCGACAGGTACAAGATGTACTTCACTGGTACGTCATTCACTTCCCCCTGCTGGTATCATATCACTCATTCGTCTACAGACCATCAAGAACTCACGTGTCTTTGAACTGCTTGTGACATGTGCTGTAGACGACATCACGGACGAGATGCGCCGATTCCCGCACTACAAATACGCGATCATGGCGCTCTTTGACGCGCTCTACAACCTGCTCGGTGCGTTCCCAACGCCCCACATTGGGTACGTCAATTGTTTTCCATTTCCTGTGGCTTTTTAAGCGTATTTGTGCTGTATACTAACGCATTTGTGCCTCTATTATGCGCACTTCATTTAAACAACTTCAGTGGTAACCTTGCGAACGTGCTGAGCCAGCTCAACCTGCCGTTCAACATGGTGCTGGCGTACATTTTCCTGCAGACGCGCTTCAAACGCGGCCACATCCTCGGCTCGATCCTCGTGCTCTACGGCGGGCTGGTGAACATGATCCCGATCCTGAGCGGACAAGAGTCGGCGAACATGCCGGACCCGACCGTCGGCTGGATCACGCTCTACATCGTGTCGCTGCTACCTGCCGCTGCCTCGAATGTGTACAAGGAGATGGGTCTCAAGGACACGGACCTCGACATCTGGTACGCGAACGCCTGGATCAGCTTCTACCAGCTTTTCTTCGGCATTGCGTCGATCTGGACCATCCGCATCCCTGCGTTCAGCGACCCGCCAGTGCCCTGGAGCGAATTCTTCCCGTACCTGGGCAAGGCACACCGCTGTTTCATGGGCGAAGCCGTGGAGCTCAATGGCGAGATCGTACCGTGCGACTCGGGCGTGCTGCAGACATTCCTGGTGTTTATCATTTTCAACATGATCTACAACCAGCTCATGCTCTACATCTTCAAGGAAGGCAGCAGCGTGCTCTTCGTCGTATCTTCCGCGGTCGGGCTCCCACTGACCGACTTGCTCTACATGATCCCCGTGCTCACGGGCAAGGGGGCCGGTCAGAGCTTCACGATCTACGACGGGTTCGCGCTCTTTGTGCTCGTCATGGGGCTGCTCGTGTACCACTCGGAGAAGGAAGAGCGCAAGGTCGACAAGCAATCGTTCGAGAAGTCGCCCATGTACACGTCGCCGACGCTGCAGAAGACCCACTTGATGCGCAAGAAGCGCGGCAAACTGCTCTATCGCCAGAGTCCAAACCCACTCGCGGGCTCGTCGCAGCGTCTGATTCGTCGCGACTCGGCCGGTAAACCCAGGTATGGAACGAACGGCACGCGCCGCTCGGACGAGGAGAAGCGCTCGCACGATCTGGTCTAGATCTGATAATTGCGATAGGTGGGACCTAACTTCTGCGCTGCTACCGGTATTGTTGTAGTCTTCGCATTGATCGCCCTCGCTCGCTTAGTGGGTAGTTTTCTTCATAGAGAAAATAGATGACATCGTTTCCCCCCCCCCTCGTTGCTGTCACCCTTGCATCGCTTCGTGTGCACTTTACTGTAGAATGGGCTGTTGCTGTGCGCCTCCACTCATGGAGATTTGTCCAAGTGACCGGATGTACTTGTCTCCGGACGTGGTTCGACGCGCCTTCACGTTGACGCAGTGACCGAACCGGTCAAGTTCTTGCACGTACACGAAGGACGATGTCAGGTCATGTTCCTGTTCGCAACTACGATGTCCAGGACTGCTCATTTCGCCTTCATGGTCGTCACCATTGTGGTCGTAACTGCTGTTCTTCCGTCTGTGCTTCTTGTGATTCTGGTTGTGTTGCTGGTACGTATCGTCAGTGGCGAAAGCGCTTGACTGGAACAGTGGATCGAGCATGAGCCCGCAACCCGCCAGATCGTTCTTCTTCTTAGTCCTGCTCTTCTTTGCCTTTGGCAGAGCAAAGGTGTACGGAGCCGGCGAGTGGTCCTTCTCAGGCGGAGGAGGTTTGCTTATTGTAGGTCTCGTTGACATCAAGTCAACGCCGCTAAGAGTACTGGTGCTCCTGGTGCTAGTGTTCAATGCCGCCCCAGGTACTGCTGGTGTTGAACCGAACAGCACTTGTGAGGCTGGTTTCTTTTGAGGCGATATTGAAGTGGGTTTCGGAGGCTGCGGCGATGGTAATGATGGAGTTGAGCGCACCTGAGCAAGTTGGCACCGTGGGGAATCCAACGGAGATCGAGGTCGAGATCGATTTCCTTCCAAATGAGGAGATTCCAGCCCTACTCTCGACGAAATCCCGGACTCTTTCCGGTGTTGAGAGAGCGGCGACCCGGGAAGCGCTGGGAATGCCTCACTCTGCTTGCGTAGTGGCGTTTGTTTGGTAGACATTCGGCTGGACGCGCGCCTCGAGTCACTCATTCCTGCTTCGTATTGGGGCGATGATGCAACTGAGACTGCGCTCGCTCTCTCGGCACACTCGTGGATGAAAGTGAGCGTCTCACGAGCCAGCTCGCCGACCGTTTCTCTATCGAGTGACGAGGTCGGGCGATTCTCCAGCTCTAGCGCAAAATTGTACGCGACTTTCTTCACTCTTTCCAATAGCCCCGAAGGGGTTTGTCCTCCCGAGTGCTTGTCCTCGATGCTCTGTAGTAATGGGTGGTATTTCCCAAAAGGGTACGCAGCAACCGAGCGAATGATACTGACCGCATGGTACTGAAGCGATTCGGCTCGTGAAGCCGCTTCATCCGTGCGCTCCCGCAAGATGAACGGCAGCACGAGCTTCAAGACCCCCATTTCGGCCACTTTCGGCACACACACGAGCACGTCTTGACTCAGCGCTGCAATTGCCCCTAGTGCGTGGTCGAGAAGTCGCCATTTCTGGTGTTTGCCTTTGCCATGCAGAATCGACGGGATGTCCTGCTCCTGTGCGAGCTGCATCATAAGCTCAAGCACGTGAAAGTGCAGGAAGAGCTCGCTCGTGTTGCCTTCGATCGCGTTCGTCATCGCGAGTTGCTGAATCACGACAGCAATCTCGCCCTTGCAGTCCTCGTCGATAGTTTTCTTACTGGCGCCATGCCGAAGCTGAAGTCTTTTCAGGAGCCGAGGAAGTACCTGCGCTCGCATTATTGCTGTTCGTCCCTCCGCGACAGCGCAGAGCTTGCCAACAAGCGTAAACAGCGAGGCTGGGACGTCGAGCAGACCGTGGTCGTCGACAGAAGAGTCGTACGCATAGCTTGTTTGGTGCTGTTGCTGTCGAATGATGCTTTGATCAAACAAAATCTCCGGCAAGTGGATGAGCGCGATTTGGAGGCAGCCCTGTGTGAGAAGTAGACTGCATGCTGCATTCGTGCACGCGAGTCGACTCAGCGCCGTGCAGCAGGTGCTCACAAGCTGGAAGCACGCGCTCTTCTCGCGTAAAACGTGTAAGATCGCTGGTGCCACCAGCTCCACAAGCGACAGTAGCTTCTCGTTTGCGTAGATTCCCTGCAAATTTGGATGAGATGAGCCGGACGACTTGAGGAACTTGGTCCGTGAAGCTTCGCCAAATGGTAATGGCCGCAAGTAGCCTGCGAGCTCAATAGCAGCGAGGACGAGATCGAGCTCCAGTTCGACAAACTCTGCGCTGTCACTTGGGTTCTTGATACTCGCGATCAGATCCTCTAGAGCATGGAGGCGAAACATCACATCACAGGTCAACGCCTGCGGCAACTCGGGTATATTCGTAGACGTGATTGACGGCTTGAGCTTTGCGTTGACGCTCGTACTTGGACATCGACTGAGGCGACTCAGCGCCTTGCACGCCTCTTTCGTCCCCATTTGGTGGATAAAGCGCTCTTGAGGAGAAGCCATGCGAGCCACCAAGTGCTCGATCTCGTCCAGCCGATTGCATTGAATTGAAAGCCCCAGGTGGTTCACGAGATCCTCTGAGAAGCAAAACTGAGCTACGTCAGCCACTTTGCATATCCGTCCCAAGACGATGCAGCTGATGTTGCGCTGCCTAGGAGTCTGGAAGGGCGACTCCATGCAGCTCGGCGTCACTTGGATGAGGAATTGTAGCAAGCTTGGGAGTGCATTCACAGAGAGCAAGTAGCTTGCTGATCTTTCAACAGTTGCTTCTGAAACGAGGTCTAATAGAATGTTGTAGAGCACATCCAGACGGTCCGCCAGTGTTTGCAGCGACGCTAACAGCTTGAAAGACGAAGTCGTGTGGTTCGTTTGTCTTGCAAGCAGTGTAATCCCAATGAGACCCAGCACGTGCAACATCGGTGTCTTCGTGTTTTCGATACTGAGGCTACACCATCCCAAAAAGAGTTGGGCGGCACCAGCGGTTGTAAGCCCTTTGCGAGCGTCTGGACGGTCTGTCAGCTCGTAAAACATCGAGACTCCGGCAGACACGACCGACGGGTCTTGGTGCTCAAAGTACGAAGTGACGCTCTCGAGATATCGCCCTCCATTGCGAGTCAGCGCCTCCAAGATCTGTGGAAACCCAAACGAACCGGCAAGCACCCGCAGCGTGTTGAGCACTTTGATACACAGACTGGTATTCGCGGAATCGTATTGGAGCGCGCTGAATAGGACTTGAACGGCGAACGGCGTGACCATGTGCTTCTTTGCGCATGTTTCCAGCATCTTGAGAAGGTAACTATGCTCCAAGCCACTGGGATCTCCAAATGCTGATCTCTCCATGCTCCTGAAAGCCGTATGGCCTTTGGTTTTGCTTGACGATGCACTCTCATACTTTCGCTTTGCAGATAGTACGACCTCAGAGAGCGCGTTGATGACGTTGATGGAGCTCATCAGCGACGGATTCGTCGACTTGACTCTCTGGTTCATCAAATGCTCGACTTCGACCATGACTCGGTGCACCGCGTTGCAGATTAGAATGTCCACAATCTTGTCTTCGCCCTGGCTCAGTGCAATCTCGAGCACAATCGATTTCACCATCTCGACGATTTCTCGCTTTTGGGTCTTCGTAATCAGTGACGTGAGAAACACGAGCACTCCTGAGCCAACGACTTTCTTCTGGTCGGCAATCCTCGCATTAATCGTTTTGTCGCCGTTCCGTTCTTCTTCATTGGCGTAGGACCCTTTGCTGCTGGTCAGGTGGTACAGCACGGTGACGTAGGACTCGACCACGCTGGTAGGCAGCCCGCTCTCGCCGATCGCTTCTCGGAGTACTTTGAACTGGTGGCGCAGCTCGAGATGTTTCACCAGATGCATCGCACGCAGTCGAGCACAGACGCTCGGATCGTACTCCTTTTTGAGCAATCCGCGCTCAAATACCACGCCGCGCCAGTGGTGCTGCATGATGCGCGCGCAGATCTCCGTTTCGCGCAGCAAACAGCGGATGCTTTTCCCAGCCTAAATTCACAATGAAGTCGACCATTTTCGTATGAGACTAAGTCTGCTCATCAGATGCACTTATATTATAGACAGTAACAATGCATGACGATCGGCTTTCAAACTTACAGCATTCTCACTCGATAGGATCGGCGTGAACCATTCCGAGAGCGCAGCGAGTAGCCTAGCGACGCGGAAGATCTTGACTCGGTTCGTGAGCTTCGACAGGTTCCGGAAGGCTTTGTTCATGAGCACTGGAATGGTGGTTTCCACAAAGTCCACCGCATCTACGAACATATTAATAATGGAGGTCCCAGTCAGTCATGAGAGTTACTCTGCAAGACCGTCGGAAGTCAAGCACATGAGTACACTACACCTTCGTGGGTCTCCAACAAGCGAACGAGCATCGTAGTCGCCAGCTCGCGCCGCTTCTCGTCATCCGAGTGCTCGATCTCACTGTAGAGCGTCTCAACTGCTCCGTGAATCTTCGCCTTGTTCCACGTGCGCGTATCCCATTCTTGATCCAAAACCATCGTTGCCTATCACGCAAACACATAATAAAATTGAGCATCATTAGAGCAGTTGTTTGACAGGCAAAGCAATCATCTCGCTTTATAAAGAGCCACGCACGATTCGGCCATCGAGGATCGCTGGGTTCTCCACTGCCACGTCGCCGTCCAGTTCGTCGTCCAGGTTATCATCTTCGCCTTCTTCCTTGAACCGACTGGGGATCACCCGCTTCGGTGCGCTCTTCTCGAGTAGTTTCTGCTGCTTCTTGTCGGATTTCTTTGCGTTCCCTCGCAGAATGAGCACGCGCCGGCCGACGTCGTGCAGGTGCGCGGTGCCCGCGGGATCGATCGTGTGTTCATGGTGAAGCGCGGGGAGAATCTGCTCCTGCTGCGCGTAGACCTTCTGCGCGTCGCCGCTGACCTTGATCGTCCGGTCGATGGTCGAGCCCTGTGCGAGCTCCCACGGGAGCGAATCCTCGTAGGGCATCGTGGCGGGCGGCCGCGTTGACCTGGACATGTTTTCGCCTTATTCTTCGAGAGCTCTTTCACGATACCCGCTTTCCGCTTGCGCATTCACTGAGCGGCATACACGATCTGCCACCAACCAGCTATATATAGTCGAGCTATATTTGGCTCGTCATGCTGCTAAAAGAAGCCGCACGCCTGTGTCCATAAATAGAATGAAGCGAGTCCGCACTGAAACTGAAACGCCATTCAAGATGCATTCCGCCGTTCCAGGACCGCGCGTCCTGGCGAGATCTACCACATCTGTCTGTAGTCAGTCACTCGCTTGCATTGCATAAACCAGCGATTCGTAGTTGGACACACGAGATGTTCTCACGCAAGCAGTAACCTCCATGGTGGACCAACAGCACAGCACACGTGTACATACCACGAACTTACCTACAGTCAGCACCGCCTCCCGTTAAGCCGTGCTGCACCGCACGCGCACACACGGAGCCTTGCATACCGCGCATGATCATGATCTGGTACAGAACTCCGAACGAACGGGCGCTTGCTTTGCTTTCCGCTGCCATCTTCACCCACCGCGTCATTAGGTTCGTCGATTGCCCACAGTGCGTCATCGCCCGCGTTCTCCGTTGAACTTGCGCCACGTCCTCAAAACGAAAGGAGATGCGCATTCAGAAAGAGGAGCAACTGCGGACAGTGACAGGACTGTCTGACTGGAAAGAGCGCCTCCTCCTCTCAAGATCGGCGTTCGGTGGCGGGAAAGGTGCCGCGAACAGTGCCAAATCTGACTCGTGCCACAACTTCTCAGGGCGGAGCTCGTGGTGCCTCACCGGCATACAATCACCAAGTCAAGGAAGCGAGCTAACCCATCGGACGTTTCAAGTCGACAGGCGCTTGCTGATGATGCTGGCTTGACAAGTGGAGGTGAGGGATGACAGCCAGCGCATGCATGCGCACTGCTGGCGACGCGAAGGAATTTTGTAAGGACCATAATGTGCATGCGCACCCGAAAAGCACCAGTCTGTTGGAGTGGCCTGTGTGTGCAGTGCGCTGCACGCAGGCGCGTCGCTGCTGTAGTGCTGAGCGCAATCGCGTCGCGCACCCATCGCGATGACGCGGTCAATGGAATCAACAGGTTCCTATTCAATTCGCTACGTATGGAAATGAGCGCGTGTGTTCTCTATGTTCGCCATGTTCTTTGTATGTGTTTTTTTGGGGTCTTTTTTCTCGAATCTTCGTCATGCTGTGAGCTGACAAATGAACCAGAAACCTGCTCGCGCCGCGAATCTTGCATTTAAAGTCGCATTCTTCGTGCAGGTGCGCTTCCCGAACGATTTGCACCTGTTCGCTTGAGCAGAGCGCGTCGAAAATGAGCGCTTGCTCGGCGCAGACAGCGCAATGAGCACGTGGGCGCTCCTCTAGGAGAAGAGAAAGAGAGAGAGTGAGAAAGAGAAAAAGAAAGAGAGAACACGACAGACACAAAGCGTCACCAGCGAAGCGTCGGCATGATTGTCCAGATTCACTCCTCTCGCAGAAGAGAAACTGTTTGCTGTGTCAAGTGCTCAGCGCTCGCGTGCACACGTCGCATATTCATTTGAACAAGAAGCAGGCGCTATGCACCAATCGTACCCGCTGCCGCTGAAGCCTTTGTTCGAATAGCTTCCAATCGCCCTGAGAAAAGAGCGCCGTCACCACCATGTGCTGTTGCTTGCCGTCTCTGCCCTTGCCGCCCGCCTTCGTTGCGGCAGGTATGTATCACTTTTTGGAAGCATTTGCTTTTTTGCATGTGAAATTGGCGATTGAGTTTGTGTGGGAAAAACTAACCTGTCGGACGGTTCAGCCACGGTTCAGATTTGAGATCCAGTTAGGGTTGGCAGATGAACCGTAAATACCGCCCGCTGATTGGGTGATTGAGTGACGCATCCTTTTTTTGGCTTGTTTTTTCTCGCCCGCTCTCGCTTTCTCTTGGATCATTTCCCAATTTTCTCGCTCCTGCCCACACGACTCAAGAGAAGCAGAATCCGCAGCAAACAGCAGCAGCAGGAAGTGGGATCAGAAGAAGCGACCAGCGTTTGAGAATCTCCCACGAGTGTGCAACACCTGCTGCGTGAGAGAGACACTGCGACGACTCGACGCAAAGAAGTTCAGGTTGCGCGCACTGAAAAGAGTACGTAAGGCGCATTTGCTTTTCCACATATTGGCGAGCGAATACATCTTGCGTTTTTGAACCTGCTCCAACAGCAAGTAGCAGTTGGGTTCAGAACGAAGCGACACGGCGCGGGACAACCACTGTGCCCACGTTGTTACTCGTCAACACCTGCGTTTTGCGTTTTGCGTTTTGCTCACTGCATCGCGCTTCCTCTTCCGCGACGAGTGGTGTGTTTAACAAGCCCACGGAGCAAAGAAGGAGTTGTATTGTGAGGTTGAACACACAAAATAGAGCATCACGAAAAGAAACACAGCAGCTACGTGTGTGCTGAAAATTTGTCAAGCGCGTCTTGCCTTTTCATTTTGCCACCACACCTGGAACCGACCACGTTGTGCTTGTTGTGCTTCTCTGATTGACGTCGTTTTGCGATCATCATCGCGAGCAACAGCGAACACGTCATCAACTCAAGCAAGCGAGAAGCCCCAAGCACATCCAACAAGTGAGCAAGCCACCAAGCGAGTTCGGTTCAGTAAGTAGTTTGCACGAACTACTGAAAGACTGCGCGATACAGTGAAAACGAAGACTGCTTGCCGAGTGTGCGAATTTCAAGTGCTTTGTGGCGTCGGATAATACAAGAATCGCTGTCCAAGACCTGCTGTGAACCCAGTGAAATGACCGCGGAGACCATGCGAGCTCAGCGAAGAACCACGTACCAGAACATGCACGAGATCGTCAAGCTCGCGAAGAAGTACTCTCCGAAGTTAGTGAAGGGCTACAGCGCAGGAAACATCTCGGTCGTCGACAAGAAGAGCTGGTTAGAAGTCTGTGACCGAAAGCATCGGTGAGTGCGCTGTTGCTCATTGGTTGTGCTGTGTTATGCTGTCTTGTATTGACCCTGGTTTTCTTTTTTTCTTTACAGATATGGTGCGAATTTGAGAGCGTATTACAAGGAATGGAAGCGCCAAGCAGCGAAGCCAAGCTTCTGGGAGTGGCTGGACGACGAGTCTGTGGAAGTTGAAGGCGTTCCAAGAACGAAGCTCGAGCGAGAAACGGTGTTGTACTGCGACACAGTGGCGGAAAGACAGAAGTTCGCGTTGTCAGTGCGAGACGGAGTGATCATCCACGATGCATCTCAAGAGATCGTGGAGACGGGTGAGGACGGCTGGATCTTCGTGCTGCGCGACGGTGTATTGTATGGCGGCCAGAAAGAGACGAAGAAAATCCCGCGCATCCATCACACTAGTTTCGTCGGAGGCGAGTGTGTCCAGACTGCAGGCATGATGGTGATTGTCGATGGCATTATTAAGGTTATTTATCCCCATTCCGGTCACTATCGTCCGTCGGAACATGAGCTGCTGGTGCTGCTGCAGTTTTTGGTTGCGAACGGTGTCGACTTGCATGATGTCGAGGTTGACGTTCAGCGTATCCAGAAGGTGTATCGCGCGTCGGTGAACGGTGCGCTGATTCGGAAGCTCGACAACGCGCATTTCTGGAAGGCGTACAGAGTGCTCAACTTCCTGGAGGTCAAGCATTCGTCGTGGAAGAACGGGCTGTTCGATGAGCTCGTTGAGAGAGTGGCGATGACCTTTGACAGCATCTGTGACGTGAACGAACCAGACGTGGCTGAAGATTGCATCATGGAAGAGAGCACGAACGACGTGATCGCATCGACTGATTTCGGTTTCCAGGACATGGACGTCGACGGATCCGGTCTGCCTCGTTCGGGTGCATGTGATGCAGTATTCGACAACCCCATCGAGCTATCAGCGACCTGCGAACTGCAAGAATGAAGAGACGAACGACAGCGGCATCGGCAACTGCGTGGATGCAAGAAAAGAAAGAAAGAGAGGCGAGAGAGAAGACGGTGAAAGTGTGTACTCTAGTGAGATGAAATCTCCTGTAATGGTATTTAGTAACGAGGTAGAAATGAAAGGTGCTTCCGACTCCGAAGAGCCCAGCCCAGCAGTTCATCCTTCAAACAGGATTTGGCGAGAAGACGCGCGCTCGTGCAGCACGCGCGATCCAGCCAGAAACCAGCAAGAACAGTTAGTTTAGTGTCAATGATTCGTGGGACGTCGTTTTATTTTATAAATATATATTCTCTAAGTTAAGCTCGCCAGAGCGCACCAGTGCGCTCGCTCGCTGGTGCGGCGGCTTCATTCATCGTCATCTGCGCTCAGGTATGCGGTGCTTCACGCTGTCTATGCATGTGATCGGCATTCCTCGAGTCTTGTTTGGCTTAATCGCTCGCTTTTGCACGAACAGTCGCTGCTGCTGGAGCCGTCCTGAACGAGAATGAGTACACCCGGGAAAGTAAATGTGAATGTTCAGAATCCTACTGCAAGCGCCAGCGCGAAGAGTCCGAATCCAGCAATCGCGGTGGTACTTTGCCAAGTGCACGTGTCGTGCTTCATCACGGCGGCGAACCGCGCGACCCCGGTGTTTGAGGTCGCCCCGGAGCGCCACTGCGTGCGCGTGGTCAACAAGCCGCTGGGGGATCCGTCGGCAGCAGTGACCACTTCAACAGGTCAGAGCAATGCAAATGGTGGTAGCGCGAATGGAAGCTCTATCAGTGGTGGCGGTGGGACTGGAGTCCCCAGCGTCGAGTGGGATTTCCACACGCTCTTCGCATCGACTTCGTCATCTCATGCGGGCGATTTCTATCGTGAGATCACGCAGCCAGCGTTCCGGAACGTGTGCGACGGCTGGAACACCAACATCGTTGCCTGGGGCGTACATCCGACGCAGAAATACCGCCTGCTCTTTGGGAAAAGCACTGGCAGCAGTAACAGCTCCAGCTCGCAGCGACATCAGCAAACCCATGTTCAAGAGAGCGAGAAAGAGGTCTTGGAGCTCTACGGTCAGCTTGGAGGGCTCTTGCACGAGTTTTTCAACAGTTGGCCTCGACTGAGCTCTGTGCGCTCGCAGCACATGTCGATGGCAAATCAGGACTGGCGCATCGGAATCAGCAGCTGGATCATCGTCAACAACCAGGTGATCGACCTGCTCAAGCCGGCAGTGTCGTCTCCATCGTCGTCCAGCTCGAATGCTCGAAAAGTTACATCTTCGACTACAGCTGGCTCGCCACTGTCATTCGTGTCGCTCGAAGCAAAGAGCTTCGCAGGCGCGTGCAAGATCCTTCAGACCGCGAAGACCAACCGCATCGTGATGAAGCAGAACGCTGAGCACGCGCATTTCTTCCTCCGGCTCGCGTTTTTCCACAATGGACAGGTCAGTACGATGCATTGCGTGGATCTGATCGATCTCAAGGACTTCAAGGAGGACCAAATCTCCATCCAGGAGAAGCAGGAGCTCTTTGATATCTTGTACGAGATCCGACAGCCGCCCATGTTGACACGGTACTCGACGGCGTCGCCTAGTGTCACCAGACCAGGAGCAGCAACAGGCAATAACGGCAGCATGTCGGGATCTTCCACCCCCAAATACAAGAGCAGGACGATGGTGCTGTCGAACTTCATTCTTCCACTGCTGACAGCGAATGCCAAGACGTTTCTCTATGCGAACGTGATCGATTCGCGCACGAGTCTTCGGGAGAGCGTGCAGTTACTCAACGCAGTGGCGAACGTAAAGGGGTTTTCGTGTACCTGCAAGCGACTCTGTGGGGTTGAGTTCATCCAGCTGGGCTTCCAGACTCCGCCAGATGATGACCCCCTTCGCCAGAGCCACGCTCCAGACGATGAAGAGTCCAAACAAATTGTGCCGGCCCAAGATGCAGCAGCGAAAGCATTGGCAGCTGTTGCAGTCGGAGAGTCGCTGCTGAGTCGGCTAGCCTCGCCGTCATCACCGCCGATGTCGACCTCGGCATCGTTTGGGTCAATCTCGGCTTTGCCATCATCATCGTCATCATTCTCGGTGTCCACTGCAGCGCCGCCATTTTCAGCGCTAAACCTATCGTCAATATTGGTTTCTGGGCCGTCTTCGCCATTGGCATCGCCTTCAGTATCCAACAGCCATCATCAGCATCCTGGACAGCCAAGTCAGCGAAAAGACTCGTTCAGCGCTGTGCCGATGGAGTCCGAGACGTTGAACTGGTTGGAGTCATTCTTTCAACGGAAACGAGACATCCTGGGAGGCAAAATCGACACAATCGTTCCGCTACCCGCTTATCACTCGAGTCAAGACATGGGAACATCGTCAGCGACTACAAAGTCTACTTTCTTCAGCTCAAGTGAAGGAGAGGGCAATGACATAGACGCCTTTAAGCTCGCTAACAATGTTAGCTTCTCGTCACTTGATACTCCCAAGACAGAGTTCACCTTTGACGCAGCCCAAACACAATCTCCATCAACAACAAGGAACATGGTTCAGCAGACAAGTGCCGATTTATTACAAAGACTTCGCGATGCCATGGGATCAGCTGAAAAGTCCAGAATCAGGAGAGCAAGTTCTGAACCGCTGCCGATCACAGATGCAGATGACGACACTGATGCACATGAAGCAACAATATTCCAAGCTACTGGTGCTGCAGCGTCTACAACCACGAGTGCTCTACACTCTCATGTGAAGATGTCAGAAGGTCAAGCCAGGAATCATGAAGGCGACAAAGAGAAATGGTTTACACAAACTACGCCATCATCGCAAACGGTTGCTCAGTACAACGGACACCACATTTCTCCTGACGCGGCGTATCCGTCACCAAGGCCACCTCCAGCTCCAGCCCCAGTTTTGCATCCGCAAGCATTGCCACCGTTTAGAGATCCAACACCCAACCAAGTTGGGTTGGCAGATTTCCAAACAGACAATGTCCTTGGGTCAAATCGTGCAGATCTTTGGGCAACAACAAGCTCGAATAGAATTCAAACCCCGGACTTTGGTAGCACGGCGACAGCATCCAAATCAGTGTCTTTCTCGCGACCACCTATTGCTACAACTCATCCACAACAAAATGCTGCTGCGCCACCGTCGCCATCACCAATGCTTCACCGCCACCATCATGAACAACTGCTGCGCGAAGCATTAGAAAGAGCCAACGTTCCATTCCAAGCCATGGCGCCAGCGAACCTGGACGGACTGGATGCTGTCACCGTCACCAAGATCCAGGCCATGGAGGCGGCGCTGCTCCGCAAAAACTACGACGCGCTGCTCACGATCGTCCAGGAGCAGCAGCAGCTGCGTGAGGCTGCTGAAGTGAAAGCTGCCGAGGCGATCCACGACCTGGAGGAAGCGCGAGCGAGCTTTGACGTGCAGATCGAGAACATGAAATTGTCGAATTTGTCGCTGCGAAGCAAAGTGCGCGCGCTGGAGAAGCAGTCGGCGCTGCCCAGAGTTTTTGACCAGTACGAGCAGGAGCTCCAGTTACTGCTCAAGGAAGTGCAGCAGCTCCGGGACCGGAACGTCGCGTTGGAGCTGAAGGTAAGCATTGAGCTTTGTTGCGGTTATGCGAAGCTTAGCCAATTTCTAATAATCTTCTCTTTCACATGTTCTTTGGCTTGTAGATGACTGAAAGTGATGGATACAGTGGTTCTGGGTCTGTCCATGAGCTCAAGAAGAAATACCAGGCAGTGGTAGACGAAAATCAGCAAATGGAGAAGCAGCTACTCGAATATCGCAAGCGAGAACGGTGAGTTTGATTTGTCTGACAGCCCCTACTGGCTTTGAAAGCGTTCTTGTTGCATTATACTGACTCAAAAATCGCTTTCGTAGGCAATTCATGGTGCACAGCAAGTTGGTCGGCGAGTCCACAAGGCGTGTTGACCAGCTATCACGGTGAGCAGTGCTTTGGACGTGCCTCTTTGTTTGGGCTCCAGCACACAAGAATTGTTAACCATTGTTGTTGGCGTGGCTACGTATCGATGCAGCGAGCTAACCAACAAAGACGAAGCGTTGCTGGTGACAAAACTGGGCAAGCTGCGCATGAATGCCGAGATGAACCAAGCCCAAGAAGAAGCGGATCTACTGCACCAGGAGAACGAAAAGCTGCTGGTGGAGAAAGCCGTGGCGACGGAAGAGCTACTCGCGACGAAAATGTACCTGGCCTCACTCGAAAATGTACGTTGGTTGGGGGGGAGGTTCCCCACAGTAGTAGCTGAATATTGTTAAACTAACATCACGCTCTCCAACATGAAGGAACAACGCAAAGCCGATATCCTCGACAAGTTTGTCAAGAAGCACGGCGACCGCATGAGTCGCTTGAAGAACAATTCAGCCGTTTGCAACAACACCAGCTCTTCTTCTTTCGAGACGTGGCGCCGTGACGCTGCCGCAAAGGAGTGCGAGGAGAAAGTATTTGCGACCGTGAAGCGCTCGCTGCCGCAGCTCGTGCCACTGGTCAACAAGCTACTGCGGCGCCTCGAGATGCAGGAGCTGTCGCTGCGCGAGTACTCGGAGCGCGAGATCGACTTCATCAACTTGCTGGTGGAGTTGGTCTCGGACCAACCGGCCGTGTCGCTCAAGAACATGATCCAGCAAGAGATGAAGAAGCTCACGTGAAGACAATGATAACAAGACATTGGACAAGACACCCAAGAGACTAAAAAGAATCAGATATGGTGAATAGACTGGAATTCCCTCTTTCTTTAGATGATTTAAAAGATGATGACCGAAAACCCGACGACTTAGTCGACGTTGGCCTGGGCGACATCGGCCTCGGTGAACTTGCCCTTGGCGTCGTCGCCGGTGGCACGGTTCTTGCGCTCCAAGATCTTCTTGCGGTCCTTGTCAAGCTTGAGCTTGGAGATCACGACCTTCGACGCGTCGAGGCCGATTGGCACGGCCTGGCCGTTCGCCTTCTCCTTGACGACGCCCGCGACGTGGATCACGAACTTCTTACGGTACACCGCGGTCACACGGCCCTCACGGTTCTTGTACGTGCCACGCACAACCGTCACTTCATCGTCCTTGCGGATTGGGATGGAGCGAACCTGCATTTTAAAACAAAAACACCACACAGTGAGCACCACACACGCCGCTGGGATAATTGAAGCAAGAAATAACAAGCGAGCGTCATCGACCCTTAAATGGCCAGACACACACTGACGTCTTATCAAAGACGACAGGTGCGGTCTGGACCACGTTGAGATCGGCACTTACATATCACACGATGCCATGAAGTGCCAGTGTTTAAACGGAGCTCCTCGCTATGGCAGCGAGAGAGCCCCACTGACATGGACTTACACGCTGAAAGTATAAGTGTAAGCTGCCTGGTGAGAGGCAAACTCCACTAACTTACATTGTACTTGTTCTGCAAGTCCTTGGACAAAGGCGCGCTCATCAACACGCGACGCTGGGTCGAGTGCGCACCGAAGTGAGCCTTACGGCTTTTGCGGCGGGAGGAGGAGACAGTCGAGTTGAACTTCACTGGAATGCCGCAATAGACACAGAAACACAGACACAAAGAATAACACGTTAGACATGCGGCTCATACGCATACACGCTCACGAAGAAGCCTGTCGTGAAGATGGTGATGATGGTCACGTCCAGTCGTGAAAGGCGACCAAATTGCCACATTCCGTGCGCATGGGCGTACACTAGTGGACGCGTTCATTTATCGTCCATTCACATACAGAGAGGGAGAATCGACCAGCATCATCACGTACTTTTGTTATCAGGCAAGAAAGAGATACTGAAACGCGCCTCATGCTGCCGCTCCACATGCGCTCAAGTCACTCGCCCGCTTCTCAACAGCCAGCCAATGATTCACCACACAAAATGACACCACAAGCCAGCGAGAGCGGTTTGAGCAGACGCGGTTCACGGTTCAGTGAACCGCTGGCGAAAGGCTTTCCATGACTATAAATGTTATTTATGGATAGCTGACTGTTTGAGTTCATAAATGAATATTCCTAAAAGTATTGAAAAATAGAGGTTTCTGACAGTCTGATTCTGAAAACCAGCTCCAAAATATGCTTCGTTGTGCTCATTCCTGTGGTGGCGAGTAACGAGATGGCAGTTGATATACAAAGGAAAAGGGTTCTCTACTCTACTCTACTCCACCAAGAGCTACTGGAGCTCCACGACCTAAGTGTACCCTCCGTACTCCTACAACACTGAGACAGCGGCAACGACAGCAGAAATCACTGCACCCCAGAGCGCACGACCAATGTTTGTCACCACTCGCAGCAGCTCACGAAGCGGAGACCTCGGCTCCGGGGAGAATGGCATGGCCGTTATAATCGGCACCGCGTACACTGGTGTTTTCAGCCAGTCCAAAAGTCCCGATCGCTGTCTTGTTCGATGATACCTTCTTCCTCTTTCTCTCTCTTTCTCTATGGTATTGAAAGAACGACAGCGCCAACTGCTACAAGTAGCGCTGGAGCTCCCCAGAATGAACGTTGAGCAGCAGCAGACGAAATCTTCATTCCGAAAGGTCTGGTCTGACCATTTTTCTTCGGCGCTTCGTACCCAAAGCACGGAGTCTCGCCTGTGCGAAAAAGCCCGAAGTGCGACGTGCCGAACCCGGCGACTTGATGTAGATCCTGGACTTTGTGATGAAAAACGCGTACGGGGGCTCGCTCGGCGAGAGCGTGAGCCCCGTGAAGTCGCCCGTGAGCGCTGAGACGCCCACCGCAGCGTAGACCTGCTTGATCTGCACTTGCATGAAGCCGCTCCCAGCCACGACAAAGTCTGCGTCGCCCACGTAGAA
>JALBZB010000783.1:0-18366 GCA_038050625.1 Pythium sp. MPC-2022a | reverse complement strand
CGAGAGCACCCCCAAGCTAAGCCTTCACCCCTCTGTGTACTATAGGTTATCCAGCATTGCACCGGCATACTATATACCCACAGCAGCCCTGTGGAGGTAACATCGACCTGCTGATTTATTTGCCGTGCTTTGTATTTAAGCTTGCATTTGGTCGGCGCTTCGAAAACGAAATCCTAAAATTGTTTGCGACCACTTCAAATTCTGGAGCCAAAATTTACAATTAGTCCTTAACCGCTCTGACTAACAACACATTCGACGTTGGAACTGCATTGCTAGTATTAGTCTGAGCACATGTACACGGTGTTCATAGCAACATACACAATACACTCAAATCAAAAGTGTTCGCTTGTGGTTTGGACGATTTTTGATTGCTTCGTAAAAACTCAACCCGATAGCCTTCCTGCGAAATTTTATATGACATTTATTTTGACAGGTAACAAATAAACCTAATCCTAGCATGACATGGCTGTCGGATATAAGTAAGGTATGTCGGTAGCTGTTTTGCTCAGTTAGTTTTTGATTGATTTTTGAAAAACCCAATAAAAAAGAGCATCTTTGTCTAATGAGTCATTTGAAACACTCTGCCTCAATTGAAGAGAGGAGTGTGTGTAGTGCATCATTATTTATCTTAGAAAGGAAGTGCTTCTGGGTTCACGCGCAAGAATCTGGGGATCAATCGATGTTTTGGTGCGCTCACCAAACAGTGACTTTGGTTGACACTTCATCTTGGAGATGACATGAAGTCTGGTAAATGAGTCATTTTGGTTGCAACAAATCTGCCTTAACTTGTGGGTGATAAGGAGAAATGATGTAGCTTTTAACAGGGCATTCTTCGCTGAGAAAAACTTTTTGAGCCTCGCAACGTATTAATAGTTTGAGGTGTCGGACAACGTTGCAGGAGCTCTTTACTCAAACAAGTGGCGACTATCCTTAAATCAAACGAGCTCTGCCAACTTGGCAGCGATTCAGACCAGAAATCAGCTGATTGACTCTCTGCCACCCAATGTACAAATAACAGGAGGTTGTAGAAAAGGACGCTTGCCCGAGTGCGCGCTTTAGATAGCAATTCTACCAGGAATGTGCTACTTCCCTAGTTTTTGAACAACTTCAACATCTTTTCGCTCTTCTTCCCCCTTCCATTCGTCTTCTTCTCCCCTTTCATCACCATGGCGCGCAAGCAGCAAAACAACACCTCAAGTCCGCGCAAGCGCAGCATCGCCAGCCCCAACCTCCTCGAGTTCGCGCGCGAGCGTCGGTGCAACACCGACAACGAGCCCCTCCAAGAAACGCATTTCCGAACTAATGGCGTCTACGACGCATCTAGCGCTCACCAACCCAACCGCGCCAGAATTCACAGTTCAGATGACTGCGGATGCATTTGAGGTGCAGCAAAAAGCGTTATCCCGCCGCCTCCAGAACTTCCGACAGACCGTCGAGCAATACAAGCTCTATAGGCAATCACGAGCCGCGCGCATGAGCGGAGTTGATCAATTCGATTCCGAGTCGGAGTCACCTGCTCTTCTAGAGCCCCAGCGCCGTCGTGACCCTCAGCCCTCCCCACGTCATGATTTCCAGCCTGAAGGCCAAGTTGCCCGCCTTCAGAATAATAATGCTGATTTGGATATCCAGAATTACGATTTTGAGGTTGGTCGTCTAGATGTTGAGATGGAGGACGAAGCAGTGGTGCCACAAGCAGCTCTCCCATTCTGTCTTGCAATTCAAGAACCTAAAGCAGCTCCTCCAATCTATCCGGATCCAGTCTACTATACATTTTTGTACCCTGTACCTCATAATGTTTACTCGTATCCAGAACTCTCCCGCGACACAGATTATCTACAGGGGCCGAGAGTCGTATGTGGAGATGCTTGAATCCCCAGACACGGGTTTGCCATGAAGCCTTCCGTACTCAGGGGCATTGCGACGTCAGGCAATGCAGGAAGATTCGCAACGAGAAGTCCTCTCTTTTGTGGCTATTGAACTACGTCAAGGAGGCGACCAGTACCATCGATATTTGCGTGTACATGATAGCTCGCGAACAGGTAACCGTGTGTACTTATTACCATCAAGCCTATCCCAATGATTTATTGATTCCCTGCCTTTGTGATTGTAGATGGCACAAGCAATCTTGGACGCCGAAGCGCGAGATGTGAAAGTGCGCCTCATAACTGACGCTAACGAGTCCTTCACGCGCCAGTCAATGGTTCATATGTTTGACGACATCTTCCCTGCCAAGTTCTCCAAGAAGGTCATGCACCACAAAGTAAGGGATTGTATGAAGGAAAGCTGCCTTTTGTGTGTGGCTGATTATTTGATGATTGTTTGGATGCAATGAAGTTCATGGTCATAGGCAACGAGCTCCTACTCTCTGGTAAGGGTGCATCCGAGTGGAACTGTTTCCTTGTCTTCGCATTCTGACGCTCTAAAATATTGTGTAGGGTCGTTAAACTACAGCACTCGCGGCGTCGTGGTGAACTGATCACATTTCAGTTCATGGGGAGGCAGAATCTTGGTGGATTTCAGGCGAATGTGGGACAGCATGTGGTAGCGAGGATGGGAGATGGGCAAGCGCTGAAAAAGAAAAATACTTTATGGGCGGGCGCACCACAATCCAAGTGCCGCCCCCACGCCTACGCGACCTCTTCCGACAGCGCTACTAGCACTATTAGCAGCAGAAGGCAGAAGACATGAGCATCTCGGACGCGTCGTCGCTCCAGCAGCAGCCAAACGAGCGCACCAAGCTGTTCGCGCGTGATGATGGTACGCGACACACGGACGGCGTTGCCAAGTTGAGCTCGTCGCACTCGCGCGCCAAGACTGCAGGGCTGCTCGTGCTGGCTGGTAAGAAGTGAACTTGGATAGATGACTCGCTTAGTATGGCTCTGATGGGATACGCTGGCGGTTTCTTACCTGCTTCTTTTGTGTGTCCCTGCGTGTGTATGACAGCGCTGATCTGGTCGTGGGTGCTGCAGGCAGAGGCGGCACAAGTCCTCCAGGTGAGTGGTGTCTGTGTGTGTTTGTGTGCATTTGCGCAGTGCATGCGAAATTGCTCTAGCGTAATGGTCGCTCTTGCCCGTGTGTGTACTGACCTTGCTGATGCTCGTATTGCTGCACGCAGACTGGCATGAGCTTTAACAAGCCGTTCTTCGTCGTCGGCTTCAACCACACGTTCATGGTGCGCGCGCCTCTGTGTCCAAATGACTCAGCATGAAGCGATATCACCAACTAACCATTGCTCCTTGATCTCTACACTTTATAGTCGATATTGCTGCCCGTGGTGTTCATGTACCACAAGCTTCGCAGCGGCAGCGAAGAAGAGCGCGCGTCATGGGTCGATTTCGTGCCGACACTGGTGCGCCACTCGGTCATCCCGATGCCGCAACTCGTGCGCATCGCCGCGTTCCTGAGCGCGTTCTACTGCGTGGCTGACTTTTTCTGGTACAAGGCGCTCGCGAACGTGAGCGTGGCTGCCGGCACGGCGATCTTCAACTGCTCGCCGCTGTTCGTCTACTGCTTCTCGATCTGCTTCCTGCGCGAGAGCGTGACACTCAAGAAGCTCTGCGGCGTGTTCACGTCCTTTGTGGGCGTCTCGCTCATCTTGCTCTTCCAGGACGGCAATGCTGGCAACGATACCGACAAGGACGCTTTGATGACAGCGGATGGGAGCTCGTCGTGGACCCACGTGGAGAGCGCGGGCTTCATCGCGGGGCTGCTCATGGTACTCTCGGCGGCTTGCTACGCGGGCTACGAGGTCGCGTTCCAGGTCGCAGTGGGCGAGAATATCACGGACACGTCGACGTTGCTGACACTCACGGGGCTCTCGGGCTTCTTCACGATCCCCTACTGGATCTTTGGGAGTCTACTGCTCGCGTCGTGTCCGTCGGTACCGGCGCTGTACGAGCCGCTGGGCGGTCCCGGGACGCTCGAAGGCGTCGCGATGTTGTTCATGAGCGGCTGCTTCGGCTTTGTGTTCAACATCTTCCTGCCGCTGTCCATCTGCTGGACGTCGCCGCTGGAGACGAGCGTCGGCTGCATGCTCACGATCCCGCTCTCCGGCATCATCGACGCACTCTTCCGCCACGCGCACTTCTCCTGGGAGTGCATCGCCGGCACATCGCTCGTGCTCGCGGGCTTTGCGCTGCTCGAGTGGTCCTCGGCCGTGCTGCCCACGGAGACCGGCACGGTCAAGCCCGACTCGAGCTCCATAGTGTGAGTTGATCTGTGTGGGAATGGTATTTAAGTTTTTTTACCAGCAATTTGGTCGGCATTGCTAGAGATGCTCTAAGTTGCTGGCTTGCGTCCAAGTTTTTGAATCACATTGAGAAAATGAATCTATAGAATTGGTTCAGACTCTGTCTAAAAGCTCTATCAAATGAAAAGCATGTCCTGGTTCAGTTCGCGCTGTCTTAGCATAGCCATCTATGCATCTCCACTCATTGTCCTTCGTTTACTCGTTCTTCGATGCTCATAGCTCTGTCTGCCTACTTCATAGCAGCGAGTTCTGCCTTTCGGGCAGCGAGGAATGCGGTCGCGGCGTCATTTCCATTGTCACCACCCTCGTGTTGTTGTTGCTGCTCGCTCAGCGTGAGCGCCGCGTCGTACATCTCGCGGATTTTCTTCAGCACCGGAGCGCTCGGCTTTTTCTGCAACTGGAACGGCTTCTGTACTGGAATCGGAGCCTTTGCCTTGATCTCCGAAGTCTCTACAACCTCACCAACCTCAGGAGCTGCAATGGCAGTCTCTGAAGCCTTGGCACTCTTGGACGTCGACACCACGTTGTCCTTTTCAAAGAGCTCAATCGCGAGCATCGCGAGCGCCAACGAGTTCTTCTCCTTGGCGATACGCACCAGCTGCTCAGCGTCGCCCAGCGACAATCGGCACTTCGCGTCCGCGAAGAATGCTCGCAGCTGCACGACCTGGTCGCCCTTGTTCGCGATCGCGCACACGCGCAGCGCCGTGAGCAGCGCGTCGTACGCGTACCCCCCGCAGCGCTTCTTCATCTTCTTGACCTGCTGGAACACGTGATCTGCCATCGCGTTCGCGTCCTGACCATTGGAATCCTCAGCAGCAGCGAGTTTCGTGACGAGCGTGGAGACCCAGTCACGTGGAAAGAACCGGATCTTCGGGTTGCTCTTCTTGGCCACCTGGAGGCTCAGCAGCGCCTCGTCAAAGAGCTTCTGGACGGCGCTTAGGTCGCCCAGGTTCGCGGTCGCGCTCAGCAGCGCCGAGTAGCACACGGGTGGGATGTTATAGCTGTCCTCCGGGAGCTCCTTGACCACTGCGTAGGCGTCCAAGAGCCGTTGCTGCTGGGCTTTGCTACCGGACGCAAGCGCCACGCAGCTGTGCGCGAGAATGGCCTTGGAAGGCGAGACGCCTCGACGCGCCATGTCGTCCCAGAGCTTCTCAAAGTCTCCCACGGCCTTGTTCGACGGGTGCTGGCTCTGCTGCTCGCGCATGAGGCGGAAGATCGTCGTGTAGTCGCTCGTGCGCACGTGAAAGCCGCGCGCCTCCAACGTGTCGAGCACCTCCACAACATTGTCGAGCTGTTGGTTCTCGACCAGCACTTGCAGGGTCATCTTCACGAGGTTCGATCTATCAAACGAGAGCTGTTTCTTCAGTTTGGCGAAATCGTTGCCGTTCTCTTCGAGCGCCACTGCAATCTGTTGGAACGCCTGGTGGAAAAGTGTCATCGTCGCCTTGTGGTCCTTGAACTCGAGGAACCGTTCAAGTGCTTCTTTAACGCGGTAGATGTCACGGCCCTGGAACTGCACCGCCTTGAACGCGTTGTACACCATCGCGTGGTCGCCCTTCTTGGAGTAGAACGAGATGATGTACGTCAGCGCGTGTCCAAAGTCGCCCTTGACGGCTGCAAAGCCCTTCAGGAGCGCCTTCACCTTGGCGTGCTCGCCGCTGTTGGCGTACGCGGCGACTGCCTCCGCTGCGAGGAACGGCGAAATCGTCATAGCGCTACTATTACTACTGTCGTTCTCTCCACTGTCATGGGAAGCCAGGGGCGTCGTGTGCATATCTGCGAGTCCAGTGGCCATCGCGAACGCCTTGGACGCGTTGAACTCCTGCATCTTGCGACGACTTTCTTGTTCCGAAAGTTTCAGGTCTCCATCTTCGTACTCGCTAGCGTCACTCTGCTGTTCACGGTCACTCGCAAAGCCAGCATTAACAGTAGCAGCGGGGGACGAACTCTGATGATGAGAGGAACCGCCGCCGTACGCTGTGCCCTGCAAATGCTGCTGGTTGCGCGCGACGATCATCTTGGTCAACTTGTCAAGGCGCACGCCGTTCTGCGCCATCTCGTCCATGATCGTGCGGATCTCACTGTGCTCGCCGAACTGCTCAAGCGCCTCAAGCACCTTGTTGTACTCGCGCGTGTTGAGCACGAGGTTGAAGCGCTTGCGGTTCGCGAGGATCGCCATCGCGTGCTTGGGGCGGTCGTTCTCGCGGCAGACGTTGAGCAGCGCCAAGATCGTGTTACCTGTGAGCTTGATTTGCGCGTTCCGGTAGAACTTGAACGCCTCGTCGGCGTAGTGGATGAGCCCCATGCTGTTGATCACGCGGTCGACGTCCGCTTCGTGCCAGCGACCGACCTGCGGGTCCAGCGACTCGTAGATCTCCAGCACCTTGTCGCTGTCGCCGTTCTTCGCGTACGCGATCATGATACGCGACTTGAGTTCGTTCGAGAGATCGATGCCAAAGCTCTCCATCTCGTCCAGGAGCTCTTCGACGCCGGCAAAGTCCTTCTTGCCGAGCATTCCAAAGACACCAAAGCGGTAGATGAGCTCCGGCGCGGGCCGGTCATCCGAGTAGAGCGGCTTGTTGCGCTCGAAGACCGCGAGCGTCTCGTCCGTCTTGCCCGCGCGTGAGAGCAGCGTGAACACCTCGCCGTACACGACAAAATCCACCTGGGTCGGGAACGCCGCGTCCATGTACTCGAACACGCTCAGCGCCAGCTGTGGTAGCTGCTGCTTGAGCGCCGCCATGAAAGTCTGCTTCGCAACGTCTCGGGACACTGGCGGCTCGTTGTTGATCTCGTCACGCTCATCATGTTCTTCGTATTCATCGTCTTGCTGTTGCTTGAGCAGCAGGTCGTCCCACATCTGCGGCAGTGCCTGGCGGGCTCGGCGGAGCTTGTCGGCGCCAAACTCGTCCTCGAGGTCGCGGCGCGAGCGCTTCGCCAGGTCGACCAGCGCGATGCCGTGCACCGCGAGCGGCTGCTCTCTGAACGATCGCGCGGAGGAGGAGAACTGCGCCAGAGCCCAGTGCTGTTGCCCGGTGACTCCAGCAACGACGGCGGTTCGTGGACCGAGACGCAGCGCATGCGCGTTGCTGCCTGCTGCACGCAGCAGAGCAGAGGAGGCGCTAGCGCTTGAGGTGGAGGCGGCAGAGCGCGCCAGTCGCTGCAGCGCGGCAGCTCGACACGCCTGCCACATTGTTGCTGTGATGTGATGGAGGTGGATGAAGGGATTGCGGTTGTGCGTATCAATTGCGCACAACAACAGGCTCCGCTCCGCCGCTCGCGTGCTCCAGCCAATCCGGAGCAAGCAAGTGGTTTTGAAGCATGTTGTATTGGCAGAAACAATGGATTAGAGCATCTTTTTGGCCAATCAAAGTCAATTTCTTGATGCTGAAAGCTGGCAACAACAACTGATGTGCATGTGCGCACAGCAAGTTGTCAACAAGTTGTCGACAAGTTGTGTGCATGTGCATGTGCTTGCTTGGTTGTCTGTTTCTATTTGTTTATGGGCCAAATGCTGGTACGTCGTCATAGATCTATCTGTCTATCGGATACAAGTGGCAATGACTGCATCTTCTGGCTAGCTGCTCGCTCGCCTGCCTTACTTGCGCTCTTCCTCGTCGTCCTGCTCAGCATCCGCAGCCGCAGTAGCCTTCGCGTCGCTCTTCTTGCCCGTCGCTGGCTTGTCCGCGATCGCGTCCTCGCCCAGCAGCGCCACCACGCGCTCTCGGAGTCGCAGCGCGTTTTTCCACTGGCCGTTCTGCTCACACGCGTTCAGTGTCACGCGGTACATTGTTCGCAGCTTCGTGGCTGAGCGTGCGTCCGCCGGGTTCAGGTCGCGGAACTCGCCCGCATCGTCCACGTGCGCGGCCTCAAAGAGGCGCAACACCTCGAGCGCGAGCTGCGGCTGGTTCGTGTCGCGCGCAATGTGCACAAAGTCGTACGAGTCCTGCAGGTTCAGGCGGAACTTGTGCTCCTCCAAGAGCTCGATCAGCTGCGCGGTCTTGGCCTTGTCGCTCGTGCTCGAGGCCGCACGCAGCGCCGACATGAGCGCTTCGTACGAGAACGCACCGCTTTGCTGCTGCATCTGCAGGAACAGCGCGTGCGCCTCCTCGGTCTCGCCGGCCGCGTTCAGGTTCGTCACCATCGTGGTGACCCAGTCGCGCGGTACACGACCTGCTGGCGACGCGCCAAGCGACTCGACAGCTTCGCCGAAGAGCGTCTTAAGCTCCTCGAGGTTGCCCTCCTGCGCAGTGAGCTGCAGCAGGATGTTGTAGCAGTTGGTCGGCAGCACGTACTTGTCGCCGTCCGCGTTCTTGGCCTCCGCGTACGCCTCAAGCAGCGTGAGGCGCTGGCGCTTGTTGCCGGCCGCAAAGGCCGCACACACGTTGCCCACGATCGACTTGTTCACCACCACGTTGCGGTGACGCATGCCTTCCCACACGGCCTCGAACTGGTCGGCATCGTACACAACTTGCGCAGTCTTGTTGTTGTTCTTGTTGCTGTTCTTGTTGTTGTTGCCACTGTTCTTACGCGCCGCGACGTTGTTCTGGTCGCGCATCGTGTTGAACACCACGGCGTAGTTGAACGAGTTCGGTTGCAGCCCGTGCTTGTCCAGGTGCTCGAGCGCGTCGAGCGCCTTCTCGAGCTTGCGGTTCTCTACGAACGTCTGCAGCGTCATGTTGATCACGCGGCCGATGTTGAACTGCGAGAAGCGTTTGTTCTGCTTGCCGCCGTGTGCCTGTTGCTCGTTTGCGCCGCTTGCGTGGTCTTGCTTGCTGGCCGCAAACTCGGCGATCACTTGCTCAAAGAGCGTGGCGGTCGAGTCCACGTCCTTGTACTTGCGGAAGAGCGCGAGCGCGTCGTCCACGCGGAAGATCTGGCGGCCCTGGAAGAGCAGCGCCTTGGTAGCCGTGTACGCCATGTCCTCGTTCTTGTCCGCGCCGTTCTTGCCGTAGTGCACCATGATCTCCGCGAGCGCGTGGCCGTAGTTGCCCTCCAGCGTGCTGAACGTCTGCAGCAGACTCGCTACTTTCTTGTGCTCGCCCGTCAAAATGTACGCGCGCACCGCGTCCTTCGCGAGCGACGGCGGCACCTTGAGTGAGCCCTTGACGAACTTGGTGCCCGCGGGCACGTCCGACTCCTGCAGCGGCTTGACAAACTCATCGATCAGCGCCGCGGCCTGCGTGCCATCGTTCGCGTCGAGCAGCTCGCGGATCTTTGGCGCCGCGTGGTAGCTTGACTGCTTCTTGTTGTTCTGCGCGGCCGCGCGCTTCTCCTTGGACGCGGCGTCGTGCTGCTGTTGGTCGTCCGCGAACGACGTGCCCGCCAGGTGCTCGAGGTTGCGCTGAATGATCATGCGCGTCATCGTATCGAAGCGCGCGCCGTTCGCCTTCATCTCCTCCAGCACCTCGGCGATCTCCGAGTGGTGGCCCAGGAACTCGAGTGTCGTGAGGATGCGGTTGTACGCGCGCGCGTCCAGCTGCAGGTCGAAGCGCTTGCGGTTCGCGAGAATGTCCACCGCCTGCTGGTGGCAGTTGTTGTTCACGCACACGCTCAGCAGCGCGATCAGCGTGCCACCGTTGAGCTTCATGCTCGAGTTGATGTAGAACTCGAACGCCTTCTGCGGCTCGTTGATCACGCCCAGACTCAGGATCACGCGGTCGATCGCCGACTCGTGCCACTGGCCGATCTGCGGGTCGATCGACTCGAAGAGCTCCAGCACGCGGTCGCGGTTGTCGGCGCGCGCGTACGCCATGAGCATGCGCGACGACACTTCGTTCGGTGTCTCGTGGCCCGCGCCGAGCATCTCTTCCCAGATCTCGTTCGCGCCGTCCAGGTCACCCTGCTCGAGCTTGCCCACGATGCCGAAGCGATAGATCATCTCCGGGGTCGACTGGAAGCGCGACTTGGCCTCTTCGTAGACCGCGTACATCTTCTCGCCGTCGCGCGCCTTCATCATGATGCGGAACACCTCGCCGAACATGGCAAAGTCAATCTTGTTCGGGAACTCGCGCTGCATGAACTCGAACGCGCGCAGCATGACCGACGTCGCCTTGGTCTTCTGCGCCGCTGTGAAGAGGTCCTTGACTTCCTCCGGCGAGACCTCCTCCTGCTCGATCACGTTCGTGAGCTCCTTGCCGAGCGCCTGCTGCACGCGCACGATCTGCGCATTGCCCAGCTCCACACGCAGCTCCTTGGCCGAGCGCGACAGGATGAAGTCGCGGTCCACACCGGCGACGTTAGTGAAGTTGCGCGCAGCGAGAGCATTGATTGAGGCGTTGCTGGTGACATTGAGGATCGCGAGTGCGCCTCTACTGGTAGTAGCGGTGGTACTGGCATTGGCGACCACCGAGCGTCTGAGCTGCTGCAGCGCGGCGGCGCGACAGACGTTCCACATGCTGCTGCTTTGCTGCTGTTGTTGCGTTTGATGCACTCCTCGTGTCCGTGGCGCCACCACACAGTCACAGAGCCGCATGATACGCTCGCGGGCGGTTCACTACGGTCCAGTTTGAGACCGCTCGCACCCTGAACCGTATACTATTGGCTGTCCGCTCAAGTACGATTATTGAAATAGAATTTACGTTACAAATCAGCTTAAACATTCGAATATTGTTTGTGATATCGACTAGTGCGCGATTCTAGTTTCTGACTAGGAATGATTAAGAGATTCTAACAAGTATTGTAGTGCTGCTTGAACAGTATTTTCGTGTCGCTTCAAGTTCAAGTTCCGCAGAAACGAAGATGAGCGACGACGAACATGGCGGAGACGCCATGGGGAAGATCCAGGTGCTCACCCCCGAGCAGCTCGGCGCGCTCAACCAGGCCAAGGTGCGCATCGCATATAGTATGAGCTGCGCTTGAGTGTATGTGCATCTGAATTCAGTGCTGACCCAATGGGTACCTCCTGTACGAATGGATGGACTGGTAGGTGATGATCCGCATGGACAACGAGCACTACCTGCGCGACCACCCGGACGTGACGAAAGTCATGCGCGGACTCGTGCGCGGCATCATACGCGACCGGCCGAAGAACGCAAGCACGTACGCGTATCGCTTCTTCTCACGGGACGCGGACGCCATCCGCAAGGACCTCGATGCCAAGGACTGATTACGTTTGCAGGAAGGAAAGAACGATACAGTAGCTAAAGAGCCACACCCAGCGGCTCAACGTATAATTAATACCCACACACACAAGAGAGACTGAAAAACAAAGAGAGCAGCGCGTATGGTTTTTCCTGTTGATTAATTGCTATAGAGACGTGTAGAGAGATGTACGAGCGAATGCGTGCATACACCACAAGCGCGAATTTCTAAGCACCGACTGATCTACGAGCTCGAATCCGATACACTGGTGGTCTCTTCAGCGTGCTGTACGCCGCTGCGCAGCTTTTGCTCCTCCGCGTCGCGCACCGGCTGGAAGTACGCGTGCTGCATCGCCTCCTTCGCTGTCAGGCGCTCCTGGTGGTCGTAACGCAGCAAGCCGTCCAGAAAGTCCAGCGCCTCCGGAGACACCAGGTGCTTGTTCTCCTGTGTGATAAACTTCTCCCATGGCTTCTTCGTGTGCGTGCCCAGGATGCCGTCGTACTGCGGATCCAGCTCTAGGTCGTACGTCGTGAGGTAGTCGAAGAGCTCGTCGGTGCCCTTCACCTTGGCGATCTTCACCAACTGGTCGAAATTGTCGTGGCCTCGGAAAAAGTGCTCTTTACGGAAAATCATGCCAGCGAACATGCACCCGAGGCTCCACATGTCGAGTGAGTAGTCGTACTCCTGCATGTCCACCAGTAGTTCTGGTCCCTTGAAGTAGCGACTCGCAACGCGAACATTGTATTCGCGAGCTGGGTGGTAGAACTCGGCAAGACCCCAATCGATGAGACGCAGCTGGCGCTTCTCGTGGTCGATCATCACGTTGTGAGGCTTCACATCGCGATGCATGATGCCGTTCGCGTGGCAAAAGTCCAGCGCCTTGAGCAGCTCGAAGATGTAGTAGCGGATATCGTAGTCCGTCAACGTCGGGTAGAGCGTCTTGAAATCCGTGTTGTTCACGTGCTCGAACACGAGGCTCGGGGTCTTGGACTGCGGGTCGCGCACGACATCGAGGAGCTGCACGATATTGATGCCGCCAGACAGGTTCTGCAAGATCTTAATCTCACTGTGTATTATACACAATATAGTAGATTGTTAGCTTCCAGTCGAATAACACTTCAGCACGAAAAGCTGCTGGGTGCCCGATGCAGAACAGGCACCACCATCATCAACAAATCAGCCACAACAAGAATAAATAAACGCACCGCTTGATCTTCTTCTTCTTGACCGGCTTCAAGATCTTGATCACGCACTTGGCGTTGCTCGCGACATTGTATCCTTCAAATACTTCGCTGTACTTGCCACGGCCGATCTTGCGAATCACTTCGTAGTTGTCCTGATCCCTACATTCCCAAAACAAACATCCACAATCGTCGTTTTTCAACAATGGGCATGAAGAAAGACGCGTCAACATAAAAAAATCACTCACACAGCAAACACACACAGCCCTCTTTGCTCCGCTTCTCGCCAATATCAGGCCGATATCAACCACCCCTTCATCCATTCCTTCCAGCAGCCAGTCAGCCGCAAGAGCCACGTAATAAATGACTCTTAGTGAGCTCTTGGGGGGCGCAGACAGCGATAGAAGATATCAATCGGCAGAGGGAGAGAGGAGCGATACACAGAGAGGGCACACAGAACAATGCAGACATAACGGACGTACCCCCAGGTGACCGTGAGGTTCTCGTAGTCCCAGTACTCGCGCGGGCGCGTCTCGTTGACGTCGCAGTACACACGCGCGCGACTCATTTCTCTCTCGCTTGCTTGCTGGTTTCCTCCTGTCTGCGGGCGATAGAGAGAGAGTGAGCACAAAGGCAAACAAACCCGCCCCCTCGCTCGCTCGCTCAATCGCTTCTTCTTTCTGGGAAAGCAAACCACTCATTCGGTACCTTCGCGCAACCTCCACGAAACGAGCTGTGCGCACTCCGTTAAGTACGCAACATTATGCTGGTAAAAGGGATAATGGCACCACCACCAACATGGTACAATCCGGCATGGCGATGATCTGCACTCGATGAGTAAAACAGTAAGAGAAGGACAGAGGGCATAAAACATGATGATACACACAATACGGTTTCCGATATCGCTAGCTACACGATGATGCTCAAAATACAAAAACTGCATACTCTCCCACTCTCTTTCTCTCTCTCTCTTCGTCTGGAGCAGTTGTCCCCGCCACTCACCAATTACAAAGATTGATTCCATTTCTCCTGTGCACAAGTCAGGTCGTCTTCGTCGCAGTCGGCTTCACTCGCTTACTCCTTTTCTCCTTCTCTCTCATTCTTTCGCTCTCTCTTTCTTCCTTGGTTCAGCTTGTTCGGTTGTTATCGTTTGCGAAAAGCTTCAGTGCGGCAGTGGTCCACCATGACGTGAAGCGCCGTGCAGGGTGCTTCTCAACGACAACATAAACGATTGTCATGCCAAACAACAACATTTTCTGCAGACATGTCAGTACTTACGAACTGGAGTCCGTCGTTTCTTCAGCGTGAGGCGCGGCACCGCTGCGCAGCTTTTGCTCCTCCGCGTCGCGCACCGGCTGGAAGTACGCGTGCTGCATCGCCTCCTTCGCTGTCAGGCGCTCCTGGTGGTCGTAACGCAGCAAGCCGTCCAGAAAGTCCAGCGCCTCCGGAGACACCAGGTGCTTGTTCTCCTGTGTGATAAACTTCTCCCATGGCTTCTTCGTGTGCGTGCCCAGGATGCCGTCGTACTGCGGATCCAGCTCTAGGTCGTACGTCGTGAGGTAGTCGAAGAGCTCGTCGGTGCCCTTCACCTTGGCGATCTTCACCAACTGGTCGAAATTGTCGTGGCCTCGGAAAAAGTGCTCTTTACGGAAAATCATGCCAGCGAACATGCACCCGAGGCTCCACATGTCGAGTGAGTAGTCGTACTCCTGCATGTCCACCAGTAGTTCTGGTCCCTTGAAGTAGCGACTCGCAACGCGAACATTGTATTCGCGAGCTGGGTGGTAGAACTCGGCAAGACCCCAATCGATGAGACGCAGCTGGCGCTTCTCGTGGTCGATCATCACGTTGTGAGGCTTCACATCGCGATGCATGATGCCGTTCGCGTGGCAAAAGTCCAGCGCCTTGAGCAGCTCGAAGATGTAGTAGCGGATGTCAAAGTCTGAGAGCGTCGGGTAGAGCGTTCGGAAGTCGGTCGCATTCACATGCTCGAACACGAGGCTCGGGGTCTTGGACTGCGGGTCACGCACGACATCGAGGAGCTCCACCACGTTGATCCCACCCGCCAGGTTCTGCAGAATCTTGATCTCACTGCATTGGGTTGAGTAATAAACGGACACACCAGCAAACAGCACATGTGAGCACCAAGAGCAGAAAAGAATATCATAACGACATATAGGCACATCGAATACAGCAAAGTGACGTACCGCTTGATCTTCTTCTTCTTCACAGGCTTCAGGATCTTGATCACGACCTTCGAGTCGTCCTTGACGTTGTAGCCTTCGAACACTTCGCTATACTTGCCGCGACCAATCTTGCGCGCCACTTCGTAGTTGTCTTGGTTTCTATATTTAAAATCCCCACACAAACAAACTGGTAAGTTGCACTGCTCGGTAAACCATTGCATTACTAGTATTTTTTCCTTTGATAGACATTGTTATCCATTCACAGTGGCTCATGGGAACAATAGGCAGAGCTCTATTCCTTCGTTTGTGCCAACATGGAAACAGCGCACATAACCGCACAACGCACGCAGAGCAGACGTGTATATGCACATACACAAGCACACACACGTACCCCCAGGTGACCGCGAGGTTGTCGTAGTCCCAGTACTCGCGTGGGCGCGTGTCGTTCACGTCGGCGTACACACGCGCGCGACTCATTCTCTCGTCTTCCTCTTCTTCTCGCTTTTCACGCTCGATTCGAAGTGAAAAGTGCAAATTCTCCCGCCCAAGCATCTTCGCTTAACTTTCAAACAACATTTCGTCGCAATCATTTTGAGAGGGTGTCGAAAAAACCATGATCACCCAAAATAGTATTTTGAGCTGTCCTACTTTCTTACAAACAGCAAGCACAACAAGGGCAACCCTACTCTCGGCTAATCAGCACACCGTATTGCTACCTAAAATAACATCAGCCAATCATTGCTTTCTGCAAAACAATATAGCCAATCACACACTAGAGTGTCAAATATACGGATTAGCATTTTCGACAAATAAAATTGACATTTCAGATATTCTGATTGTCGAATAATGCGTTCTCCTTATTTCCCACGCATTCACTCACGTACTTTGGGCCGTTTTCCGTTTTTGGATCCACGAGCGAACGAGCAGCTCCAACGCTACGACCACCACCTTCTCTCTCTCTCTCTTTTTTGGAAGAAGACGACGCGTGCCATTCGCTCTCTTCCGCCGCAGGACACAAGCAGCTCCGCCAGCTCCACCTCCAGCTCAAGCTCCACGCTCGCTCTCTCCAAATGCTCGCAAGTCTACGCTTCGCGCTGGTTGTGGCGACCGCAATGGCCGCTTCGGTCGTGCACGCCGGCCCGTATGACGGATGGAAACCCCACGGTTACTGCAACGACCTCAGTGGCATGGACGCCACCAAGATCCAGCCGCTGACTGCGGAGCAGGCGGAGCTTGTCGAGTCGCTCGCGCAAGTGCAGGTGAGTTTGCGGAGCTCTGGGTTGTCTTGTTATGTGTGTGATTGGTTGGCGCGTTGGTTCTAATGTGCAACGTGTGTGCGTGCGTGTTATCAGATTATTGCTCGCCATGGAGCGCGCGCGCCGTACTCGCGCCTTTTTTGCTGGAACAAGGGCCACCACAGCCCGATGAACGCCAAGTGGAATTGCACGACCACGTCGGTCTCGGTACGAACTGCGCATGCCTGTATTTTGTTTCTTGCTCTTGCTGCTATTGATATTGCATGCTAACAGCACATGCGTGACTGACCTGGACTCTGCAGAACCAAAACATCGGCTTTAACGAGGAGAATGGCTTTGGGCGTCTGTACCGAAAGAACTACATGGAAGGAGAGAACATCTTGCTTGGCAACTGCGTGGTCGGTGGCTTGCTCCCACTCGGCCGCCAGCAGCACCTGAAGAACGGATTGTAGGTCACATTGTTCATGCCAGTGATGGATCCAGCCGATGCGCAGCTAATTGAAAAGCTTGCTTTGTTTATGATCTGCAATGGTAGGATCCTCCGCGACGCGTACATTGGCGACGGGCCACTCAAGCTCTTCCCTCACGCCAACCTCTCGGTGAGTCAAATAGTACAACTATCAAGCTGACCACTGCTGGTTACATCATGATCTGACTGTAGCCGTGCTGCTCATTCCTTTCGACAGCTTCTCCCGCTTGATCAGATCTACCTTCGAAGGTTGGTTCATTGCTTTGATTGCATGGAAATTGCTGTCTTTCAATGACTAATAGGCTCACATGTGTGTTGTAACCCCACTCTATAGTGACGACCAAGAGCGAACGCTGGGGTCCGGTCAGGCGCTGATGGACGGTATCTTCCCTCCAGACGGCAGTCTCTCGCGCAATGTCGACCACATGCTCACGTGGAACGTCGCCGACTACTCGACTGACCACGTGAACGCGAACGAGAACATCTGTCCGCTCATGGGCTTCATCGGCAACCTCTCGAACAACTCGCCGGCGTTCATGAACCACATCAACGCCGCGGTGCAACTGAAGACTACGAAGGACTTCCACGATGTGGTCGGCAACTTCTCGTGGGACACGGTGCTCGAGTGCCTCAGCACGGCGCGCTGCAACGACCTCCCGCTGCCAGACGGCGTGGACGAAGACAAGTTCACCAAGGTGTTCAGCGAAGTGGAGGCCCGCGAGCGGCTCTACCTTACGTACAACAACTCGTGGTTCGCCAAGATCGCGATGCAGCCGCTCGTGCACGAGATTACTACGCGTCTGGACGCCGTCGTGGAGGGCAAGCCGACTGCGCAGAAGTTCGCCATCACGCTGGGCCACGACTCGACCATCATGCCGTTCATGGCCGCGATTGTGAAGGAGAACTGGGACGGCAAGTGGACTCCGTACGCTGGCGTGCTCTCAATGGAGATCTACAAGCTCAAGGCTGGCTCGTTTGGCGTCCGCATGCTCTTCCAGGGCAAGCCGGTGCTCATTCCAGAGTGCGATGACAGTACGTGTGATTGCTTGTTTCTTTCTTTTTCCTGCGTTACGACATGTCCCTGTACGAATTGTGCGTCTGATGAGTTGTTTGTGTGTATATTTGGAACAGCTCTGTGCTCGCTCAAAGACTTTGAGAAGGCGATCGCGTTTGGCCGCACGCGCCGCAACTGCGACGCGCCAGTGACCGCCGAGTCGTCCGCGCTGAGCTCTGACGCACAGCCAAAGCAGTTTTCGTTCTCGCAGTATGCGTCGGCGGCCATTCTGCTTGGGCTCGTCGCTCTGTGCGCGTTCCTTGGCATTCGTAGCCAGCGCCAGAGCAAGAAGAGCAGCCGCGGCCGCTGGGGCGGCGACGAATCCAAGAACTTGCTCGGATAAGGCGTTGCGTCGGCTCGCAATGCAGTTCCTCTTGCTTCAGTTACTGGCAGCTCGTGATTAGACTTGTCTGTGTGTGTTGTGTGCGAACGCATGCTGATGCGCTTCTGCTGCATTCGTGTAGAACGAAAAGTGTTGCGCGACTGGAATAACACAATAAATTACTGAAGATCAGTCAGTCGTCGTCGTTACATTGCGTTACGATTCGTAACCATTGGTTCTTATTGAAGGCGCTGCATGTGCTCGGAGAGCTCCTTCAGCATGTAGACAGAGGGGGAGCTCAGCGGTCTCGATGTGTCGTCGGGTGAATTGCATTTTCTCGACCTGTTCCGCTGCGTCGTCGAGGAAGACAGAGTGCTCACGCCGCTGATCGCCGACGGCATCCGGCAGCAGCTGGCCCAGCAGGACGTGCAGAACTCGACCATGACGGTGAGAGAAATGTGGTTATGTGATACAATAGTGAGCAACCATTTTCTAATGGATCCTGACGTTATACAGTCCGCCTAATAGATATACGGACACCCACGTTTTGGTACTTCCTGACAAAA
>JALBZB010000782.1:0-18383 GCA_038050625.1 Pythium sp. MPC-2022a | reverse complement strand
CTTCAATTCAGATTGAAGAAACTGCGCATTTTCAGAGTGACGGTCTGCGAAGTAAATATACGGCCAGATGTTGAAGTTGTTGAATTTTCGGCGGTTGTGAAAAATGCGCGCAACTCCTGTTGATTGCCTTTCAGTCTGCAATTTGCCACCAACTGCGCACACGCCTCAGCCCTGACAGTAGCGAAAATACCCCAGCAGTAACCAAGAGTGTCCAAGATCGCGCGCCAAATCAACTCCGTATTCCAGTGTTATCAGTGGCGTCTTCCCTCTTCGCGCAATTGAATCGTACGCTGGTCATCAGTCTCGCAACGACAAACATCGAGTATCGGAGCGGGATTCACTAAATTTAGTATATACCTACCATATCTTACGGCATTTATCCAGTCTCTTGATTGTCGTCAGGGAACATTGGAGCTCCGATCGCGAATGCGACCGATCTCTGGTCTCTCCAAGGCATGCCAAGCGCCAGGATCACTGCTGGGAGAGAAAAGCGCAGCCGCACAGATGCATCCAGTACCGTATCGCTCCCGTTTTCCTCGTGCTCTTCTTTCTGGCTGAGCAGGTGAGGCGGTTGTTGGTATGGCGAGAGCGATGGCAGCATCACGAAGGGCACTGACTTTTGATTTACTGCTGCGTCTGGGGGAGAATCTTGAGCATCGTTGCGGGATTCGTCATCCTGCCTGCTGGTGGTGCCAACGTTGCTGTCAGTCTGCATGGCAGAACCCTCTTTCTCTTGTTTTTCCAGCTCCAATAAGTCGCTCTCTGTTGCGCAGTACATGCGGCAGAGTGGGAGTGGATACAGATTCGTCTGCTTGGACCCTTTGGCGGTCGGGTCGCTCTGCTCGATCACCACCAGTCCGTCAACGAGGAACCCGCACGGGAAGCCGCGAGCGTCCTTGATGATCGTGGGGTCCAATGCTGATTGATAGTTGTCGAAGGATTCGCTTGCTGAGCTCACGGGCTTTGTGCACTTGTGCCGCTGCTCAGGATTTGAGCTGTCTAGATCTGCTCCATCTTCGTCCTTATCCCGCCCTCTTTGCTTGTCGTGCGCCGGCTCAACCTCCAACACCAGCACCACACTATCCACCGATGTGCCCCACTTTGCTGCACAAAACGCCTTCATGGCCTTCAAGAAGCTGCGCGCGTCGCTCAGAAATGCCAAGTTGATTGCAACCACCGGCTCGCCACAGAGACAATTGAGCAGCATTCCGAGCCGACACGTCACCAAGAGCACCAGCTGCGGAATCGAGATGGACGTGGACGGCCCCGCCGTGTGCGTGAACGCGATCTCCATCCATTCGAAAGGGATGACGCCGTTCGCCAGGCTGGTGATCTGTTGCTGAACGAAGATGGATATGGAGGTGTGATCCTTATGTGACTGCTCCTGCTGCGTTTGAGTTTTGAGAGCCTGGAAGCACGTGTTGACGCTCGCGAAGGCTCGGAAATGCGCCTCGAACTCTTCGGGTAGGGAGATCCACGGAAAGAAGCTCAAGGTTGATTGATGGTCTAGTAGCAGCGTGCGCGATGCGATCTCTTCTCGCAGCATCAGATACAGCGCTCCGATCTGCTGACAGAGCTTTTCCATGTTTTCGGGGATGCGAATGTCACTCTCTTGCTCTTCAATAAAGTTGTTGCGAGAGATTGAGAGTGGTTCTACTTTACCATCAGAAGACTCCTCTTTTGGTGTGCAGTCAGGAACGAGCATGACTTCAGGGGCCGCTAGCGCCATAGACCGACGTAGCAGCAGCAAATCGCTGAGCAATTCAGCCGAGAACGACGCTCGAGTGCTCGCAGTCGTGCTCTGTCTCGCGTTATATGTGTCGCTCGATAGCTCTCTTGCGGTGGAGGAAGTATGCCCACCACTTGCTTTGCTGGAATCACTGGGTTGAGTATCTGCGGTGTTCCAGGAGCTTCTCGTAAAAATTCGCTCTCGACCAGCAGTATCCCAAGGAGAGGTATCTTTACCAGGACTGAACTCCGTCTTTTTTGTCGACATCAACTCGATCAGTGACTTCTCGACCAGTTCTCGCTCGGAAGCACTTGAAGTAGTCGCGATAGTCAAATCCTCGACGACCTTGTACTGAACCACCAGGTCTTTCAGACAATTCAACACAGGGAAAGAATTGGCTTCTTCAATGGTGCTCCTCCCAGTTGTCACATCTGAGTCCGAGAACTCCAACCTCACCCACTTGTCTGCAAACACCTCAGAGATACCTCGGTCCATGAACCAGCGCTTGACGTCACTCCCGAGGTCCGAGTACTCGCTGCTATTTGTGCATCGTACGATCACTGATTTCGGGATCAACGGCAGCAAGCTGCTTCGAATTCGACTTGCAACGGGAAGCGAAACCACAATATACCATTCGGGGATCGATAGAAGCGCATGTTGGTTGATGAGCTGTGAGATCAGCGATATCAGGGGCTCGAAATAACCAGCGGTCAAGACTTCGACGCTGAAGTTGTCCTTTGACGTCACGAGCCCAGTCAGTTGCGAGCGTAATGCTGCGTCGTCCCAATGGTTCACCGTGAGTATTCGACCCGCAGTCTGCGTCCATGACGAGAGCATGAGTTCCGCGCAATTGCGCTTGCGCAAATCGTACGCCACGATGCAATTCGGCAGGTGGACGCGCTCGAGACCACGCAGCGGAGCAATGTCGCCAACGAGTGCAGCGGCTGAAGCAGCAGCATGTGATGCTTGAGGTCCTGTTCCTCCACTTCTCTTTGCATCTCTTGAAAAAACAGATTGGGAAAGTGGTAGCGGGACCCTGTTACTGATCATCGCACGATCCTCACCTACTGTCTGGTCGTCAATGTACGCGTCCATAGCGTCGATGAATCGATCGGGAAAGTGCATTTTTGTGACGAGAAGCCGTCCCATCTGCTTCTCAAAGCGCTTGGGGTCCACCGCTTCGAGCTCTTTACCGACACTTGTCACTGCATACTCGCCGTACACGTCGTCCTGGTCCACCAAAACGATCACGTTGGAAAGCTGGAGCAACACATCGCTGACGCCAATAGACTTACGGCGCAAAAGCCGGCTTCTCTGAACCCCCATCGAGTAGAGAACATGCTGCAAGTCCAGTTTCGACTGCAGCTTTCCCTCTTTCCAGTCATGCCATAGCGTGTCCACTGACGTCAGCAGGTCGTTCAGCAATTTCTCCGCTCGCTCTTTGAACTCGTTTTGTCGGGACGGTGAGGGGGGATTCCGTGTCGTGCTGCTCTTGCTCTTGCTGGTAATATAGTTTTTTGTCTTCACGTCACTTACTCCCATGAGGCCTGCGTAGACGCTTCGTGGCTTGGCTCGACTTTGCCGTCCAGTGGTGGAGTTGCTCGACTTGGACAAGCTCCCAAACACGAATACGCACATCCGAACTTTTCGACGGAGTCGGTCCACCATGGATTGACTTTTCACGTGAGACGCAGCAGCTAAGGCAGCGTCCAGACTGCCTTGTGCTGACTGAGTTTCGGCAGCATTTAATGCAGCAGAAGAAGCAGGCGTAAGAGAGCTTGAGCGCTTTTGTTCCTGTCCTTTTTCTCTGATGTTTCTTCGATCGCCTATTGTGCCCGTCCCGCTTGTCGAACTCAGCAACTGGACAGCACGCCTGTACGCGGTTCGATATCCTCCTTGACTAACCTGTCCTTCAGAGAGTTGCTCGCTTCGCTGGGCTTCTCTCTCCACGGTCAGCAAGAAGAGGAAGATCTGGCGGTGTGACTTGGACGCGAACCCCGACACCAGCTGTTGCACAATCTCAATCACAACGCACCGCGCCATCTCATCATTGTCGGCGAGAAAGTCCAGCCGTCGCAACGACTGATGGCACGAACTGAAGAGTTCGAGTTGCTGCTCGATCGCAAACTCCAGCCACCGGTAGTTGCGAGCGTAGAGCTGCGAGGAAACGCCCGCCAGAGTGCTCACAGCGGTCATACTCGCCGCGATCCCGACAAATTGGTTCACGATCCAGGAGTACTTTTTCGTCTCCTTTGCGATTTCCTCTCTGCGCTCGTGCACCAAGAACTTCTCGGAGCGATGGCGCCGCTTGTCCTTGCTGAGGTCGGTAAAGCACGCTGGGGCTTGCTGATAGTGCTGGAAGACAGCTCGCGTCCAAGGAATCGAGTCCTTTTTGAATTGAGTACGAACAGGAGTTTTTGAGAGCAATAGCTTGGTCAGTCGTTTTTCCAGCTGTAAGCAGCGGTGCACGCTCTCCACTTGCGTGGACTCCATTTCATGAATCTCCCTGTGAAGCTTCGAGTAGCATTTCCGAATCCACACTTCATGAAAAAAGTCTTCCAGTGCTTCTGGAGTGAGGTTCATTTGGAAGACCGCCAAGTTCATTGCGAGTGCATGTTGGTCCTGGATATGAATCGGTGTCGAAGATACTGCGTAAATTTGAAATCCGGAACCGTTCGCCGCCTTGCTGTGGTGTCGGGGGATTGCAGTGACTGAAGAAGTATTCGCCTTGTGCTGATGAACTGCACTCTCATCGTCGCCTTTCAAAATGGTAGTGGCTGCTGCCGCGGCGACTGCTGCTGCAGCAATCTCGGTAGACAACGCGAATGCTCCAAACTTATTTCTAGCAGCAGGCTTTAAGTTGCCCTCCCCTCCTCTCCCTCCGCCAGAGACTGCGTTGATCGCTGCTTCGATAGCTAGCGATATTGCTCCGAGTGCTGGATTGAGCGAAGGTTGACGATCCTTCTTCTTCTTCCGTGTTTCTTGTTCAACGAGATGGACGTGATACGAATGTACAGTTGCCTGCGCTAGAGCAGCCTGGCGCTTGTATCCGCTCAGGTGTTCAAGGAAGGGCAGCAACTTTGGAAGCGTCTGCTGGAGATCAAAGTTGATCAGCAGCACTGGTACGCTCCGTCGCTGAGCTTCATGGAGCTTCGCCTCCAGCTTCTCGTCTTCGCACATGACCACCATCGCTGCGTGATTTGTGTCTCTCCAGAGCACCTCTTTCTCATCACTTGGACTCGAAAACAGCGAGTGGCCGCTGAAGAAATGGATGAAGTAGCGTTGCAGAATGCCGCTCTGGTCCACGAACACGGGTAGTCTGTCACAGAGCGAGTCGGCAAGACACACCGTGTCGAATGTGTTACTTTGTCGAAGAAACCGGAAGCGCGCACCCCACAGCAGCTTTGCCATGCTCATGTCACTGTCGATGTGCTCCTCCTCGTCGTCAGTAGTCTTTGAATTGGTTAAATCTCTCAAATCAGCACAGAGTGGCAAGTCTCCTGTGTCGTTGCTTCCCAGGTCCAATCCAGAAAGCAAATGTTTCAGATTTGCAATGCACATATCTAGTTTGGGCACGGGGAGCGACGCAACGTACGAATACGCCATCAAAGCACTCTGAAGGAGCGAATCAGCGAAGAGCTTGGTGTGCGTCTCTCTTCCACACATCCTTTCCAGATCTCGATCCCACTTGATCACAAACTCACTTTCAGTAGCTGCGACTTCTTTCCACTCGCTCAGACGCTCAGAAATCTCGAGGTATTCGGTTTCGCCCTCAGCGATACCGATCGCAAGTTCTTCGCAGTCGGACCGATGCACCCAAGTTGTGTACTCATTACGAACAATAGTGATATTCTTGTTGCGTTCGTCCTCTTCGTCCTCTTCGTCATCTTGCTGCATACGTCTGACTTGTTCTTGCCACATCATATCTTGATGTTCCTGTGCTTTTTTCGTGGCGACTTGCAACGCTTGACGAAGCTTGGCCAAACTTTCGTCAAGCGAAAACCTCTTGACTTGAAGAGTTTCCTCAAGTCGATGCAGGGTTTGCAAGTTGGTAAGGATTTGCTGCTGACGCGCGACACGGGTCTCCAGTTTCTTTTGGTTTCTCTGGTACAACACGACAAAATTCTTGAGAAACGACAAGTAGTAGTTCAGCTGGAAGCACTCACTCATCTCGACTACCATCCATTCGGTGAGTTTGACGTGGATTTGGTGGCACAGGGTTACTAAAAGTGACGTCGAGTCCTTGAATACCAAAGCTGTATCATCGGCGCTGTGTGCGATGGCGTCAGGAGAATGGATTTGAGCCATACTGACTGCCACTCCAGCGAACTCAACCATGACTTGGTCCAAATTTTCAACCCTTTCAAAACAAAACCACTGAAAGCGCTCTCTCGTTCGCATCCAGTCGAGAAGCTCAAGAGTCAAAGGTTTCTGTGATGAGTACTCCTCGCTCTGTGCGCTTTCAACTTCGGTCTTGTTGTCGATGAACACACAAAGCCGTAGGTTGCGCTGAACGCGATCAACGAAGTCGTTCAGGATGTCCCACTCGTTCGCCATTTCGAGCTTGCTTTGATTTTGAACAAAGCTCAAAACTGCCGCGTCACGAAGAGCTCCACTCCGGAAAAGCAGCGAAGGCACTTGGTTCAGGCACAGTTCTTTGATGAGGTTGAGAAGCGCATGCGAGCTTCTGAAGCAACTCTTCAATTGTTTATCTTCACAGTCAATCCACAGCGCAATCCGTTCATTCTGGATCACTGCCGAGTGCAGGATCGCCCTCAGCTTTTCGTCCAATCCTCCCCGGTCTCGCGCGAAGCTAATCCTTTTCACTTGCAAGCCATGCGAGTCACACGCGAAGCGCAGGAGACGCTCCGCTACTGATCTCGAATCCTCGGCACTGATCACCAAGTGGCGTTGCTCATCAAGCGCGTGCAGTAGATGCAGTGTTTTGCTGAGTCCGTACGAACTCCCCATCAGGATCTTCACCTCCAACGTTGAAAGATCATCTGGTCGATATCGCCGCAATGGTGGAGACGAGGATGACCACGAAGCTGAAGACGCAAGCTGCAGTAGGATCCGCTGGATGGTTTCAGTAGTGGACTCTCGCGGGTATGTTCCCTGACATTTATTGCTACTTCTGATTCGGATCGATGACGAAGACGATGATGCGCTAGCGTTTGTCGTCATGATCTCTCGCAGTTTCACAAGCTGCTCTACCACTGATAGCTGCGAGTACTTTGACGCCAGTTGCAGTGTAAAGTAGACCACTTCAACGGATGCTAGTACTTGTGGGTCGTCATGCAAAGAAACACTAAAGTATTTCTCGCTGATCAAGCGCAGTGCGCTCCAGACTTTCTCGGCTGCGTCGTTGCTGGTTGATGGGACAAGCTGATCATTGCTGCGTTCAATGCGAGAATTTATTGCTGAGGATTTCGACTTCTGCTTTTTCACTGGACGCATGACCGAAGAGTAGTTGGCGAGAAACATGTTTCGAATCTCACTCATCCATGACTGATGCAGTTTGCCCAAAGAAAGCAACGACGAGCTTCGCTCTTTCTCGCGCAGCGAGCGTGCAAATGCAAGCGTACGTCCCAAAAGAGCACTGACGTGGTGAAGATTGAACACGAGGTACCTCGCTTCAGTAGCTTCTTCCTGTGCGCTTCGCATAGCACTTTGGATCGCATTCAGCTCCACCGCAAGATCGATACTCGCACGAAGAGCGGTCTCTTCCATCGACAAAAATCGCTCGCCTGCGTTTTGAGCGCTAGAAGGCTGTGTCCTGGTACCGGTTGTAGGGATCCCGTGTTGGAAGTGTGTTTGGAACTTGGACTTGAAAATACTCAGCAGTTGCTTTCGATCGTAGTTTGGGACTTGGAGAATGGTGAAATGGCGCATCAGTCGCAGGAGCGAGGCAGGTACTTTAGAATTGGCGCTCAGCGACGTGTCTTCTACCCGCATCGCAGCGCCAACTTCCTTGCCGAGCGCTTCAAACTTCTGTTGTCTTCGGTTGAACCCGATTTGATGGTCAAGTAGAAGTCGGACAAACTCCTCTCGCGCTCCCACTTCGCCCGACACATCTGAGCCAAGGTCGTCTAAGAAAACGATCGAATATGTCGTCCGTGGTGCGAACAACTGGGATTCCTCTTTAAATTTTGCTCGCGCTCCTGATAGATCTAGAGATACCGATGTTGGGGAGAACCACGATGCCGGCATTTTCAGCCAGTTCAGTATCCCATGTGACTGGCGCTGGTCGAGAGAGGCGTCGACCATCGCTTCCGCGGCTTCGTCGTCCTCATTCAGGCGCGCCAGTAACTTCAGAAGCGAAGTCTTCCCTGTAGCACTGGTACCAGTGAAGAGAAAAGACTGTGACGAACGAATCAGCTGACTACAAATCCTCACAAGCGTCCTTGCAGACGGTGCGACGACCACAAACTGCGCGCTGGAAGGATCGTACACCACCTGTTCGCTTGCCAACTCGCCGCTCAATCCAATGTTCCCAGTGACACTCAGACCAGGACGATACTGGAGAGGTTGAAGTATGTCCCAGACGTTCCCAAAGTGATTTCCATTGAAAATGCTCCCTGGGAGGTCACACAGGTACTTCAGCTCAACAAAACCTTTCGCTTGACTTCGAACGAAGTGCTCCATCTTGTGCTTCATTGAATCGTTCAGATGACCCGAAAACCCCCATGCGACGGAGAAACACACCAAGCAACTTACTTGGGTGTGCGAGAGCTCCTCCAGGTTTGCTCGATGCTCAAGGCACAGCGATGTGACGAGCTTCAGAGCACTCTGTGTCATGTGGTTCATGGAAAGGAGCCCTAAGTGCAGCTCGCTCGGCGTCGGTTCTTCTCGGACATGTCCAGAGTGCAAGTTAGTACCCATACTCTTGCCAGCTCGCCCCATTTCTTCGATAATAAATTTGACGCAAATGGTCGATACAAGGAGCTCGACTGTTGCGAACACGGTCGCCATATTCTTCGATGCCTTTGACTCAGCTGGGAAATCAAGTTTTTTCTCCCAAGAATTCCGCCATGCCTGGATAATCTTAACGTGCGAGATCGAGCTCGATGGCACATATGTGCTCCAGCAATCGACCAGGAGATGAGGCGAAAAGTCGCGAAGTTCAATAACCTCGAAGATGAAGCGAACTCGGTTGGTCACATCTTGAGAAATTTTCACGCTGCGTCCATCGAGAAGGTGTAGCCAGGAGCTTGTGTCAGCAAAGAGTCCTAGAAGAGGCTCAAGCCATACGCTGTCGAGACCACCGCCGTCAACGAGTACCCATGTTCTCAGCTGTGAAGAGTACTCGCTTGTTGCTGGGCTCGACTTCGCGGATAATATTTTGTTGATGAGTCCGACGTTCTCGTGGCGTCTGGACGTGCTTGTTGGAAATCCATAGAGTTCGTCAAGCGACAGTAAGCTGGGATTCAGTACGATAAGATCCGAACTGCTGCTTCGTAGCACTCCAGGATCACGAAGGTGTTGGCACTGACTCGCTGCACTGACATCCATCTCTATGTCAGTGAACTCGAGCACGGAAAGCGCATGGTGAAGCGTCTTGATGCAGGTTGTTTTGCCGCTTCCCGGTGATCCATAGACGACAATTGCTTGGTTATGTTGTAGTGCTCGCCAGATGTTCATGCTGATACTGATCTGCGCCTCGCTGCTTGCATATTTTGAATGGTCTAGGCAAATGGACAAAGCTTCCGCAAGATCCTCTTCTCTTGAGCCTCCTTTCGACTTGTCCGCGACCAGACAGTGTGACAGAGCTAGTTGGAAACACTTTGGCGCCAGCTCCTGGTACCTCCGAGTCAGCGCACTGTTGCCGATCTGACTCAGAGCCGGTAAGAAGATATTTCGAATGGCTTTCCTGAAGATACTCTGTTCAATCGCAACGTTGAACTGGTTGCTCGCACTGGGATTACTGACACCAAACGATGAGCCCCGTTTACTCGACAAGGAGGTGTTTAGCTGCGCAGGCAATGACTTCGAGCCACTAATAACAGCTCGAAACGAGGTCCTGATGTGTCTCGCTTCTTTAATCACACTGCTTGCCAGACAGTAGCATGCCGAAAAACGCGACAACACAGATTCAGCAGCAGCAAAACTCGCGAAAAACGTCCCCACTTGCATTTCGTCGACTTGGCTGGATGTGAACCCTTCGAGGAGCAGCAAACCTTCAACGTAGTAGCTGATGGAAGGCAAAACGAGCGCAAGAGGACGGAACGGAGTCTGGAGCGAATCCAGAAACCCACTCTCTCGTAAACTGTCATCGCCAATAAAAGGAATGAAGATCGTTGCATGCCCACTGTCTGTGGATAAACTCCGACTGACTCCAGACAGCGCTTGTTGACGATGACGAGTGTGGAATTGATGGTACACATGGACGAACCTCTCATGGCACGCTGAGCGAAGCAGGGCTGGCAGTTGAAGAAATTGATCCAGGCGTAGAAATCCACCCAATGCAGTAGCGGCACTGATGAGCTTTTCGATCATGTCCAAATTCCGAACTTGAGGTCCACAGTGGAAAGAGAAAGATGGCTTCATAAGCACTTGTGAAATGGAGTTCAGCAGCGAGAACTGTTCGTGGTGGTGCTTCTGAGGCGTGTATGGGACGATTAGCGCCAGTGAGTGGGCTTTCATGGCGCTGAATATCGCATAGACACACCGCTCAGTCAACGGTGCCACGACAGCAAGTCGATTGCAACCAACGTACTCGTGACCGATCGGAAGCTCGATGTGGGCAACTTGGGCTTGAAACAGTATTCCGTTGAGGGGAATATTGTTGCGGGTCATAGATGCCTGTGGTTCTCCAAACTGAAATCCCAGAAGTTTACTGTCGAGGTCTGACTTCGCTGACTTTGTCATTGAGCGAGCCGATTCAAGGGAAACCCCTATCTTGGGCTGTATTCTCCAGAAGATAAACGCATTTTCTTCTTGGTCTTGCCGCAACAAATCCATCATATGACGAACCAAATACAGCTGATGAGAGCAAAGAAGCACGATGCTCTCCACTCGAGAATCGGCTTTGATCAGACCCGATGGTGGGTTCTTCAACACGAAAATCAACTTCTCAATGGACTGCTCGGTCTGCTTTTTGAGATCGTCAAACACGTTGTACACTTTGGGCTGTTCTCTGGACTGTTGTTGCTGATGCTGCTGATAATGAAGAATTGCTTGATCCATGTGATATCTGAAGCGGAGATCCAGCGCAAGTATTATCGACTGTGGTAGCATGGTTTGGCACATTCTCTTCTCGACAAGAGCGACTGCTACTGGTGCGGAATTGCCGCCACCTAGAAGTGTTTGGACGGATATTCGCAGGTGGCTCGTGACAAGAGCTGTCATTTCTTCTTCAAGGCGACAAAACCAAAATTTGACGCGTCCAATCTTCAGTACCGCCAACTTGAACTCAGCTTGCATCGGCAACAGCGTGCTCTCGATTCCTCGAATTACAATCGATCCGCTGTCGCTCTGGTGGAGATTTCCGATATCCAAGTGGTCGCTCATTTCTTCAACATTACTCCTTTCGGCACACTCAGCTTTAGTAACAGTAGCACTGTTTGACTGCTGATCGGTCCTCTTCAGTGTATTGTCTCCGATCGTAAATGCGTCCACGTTCGGGAAGCAAATCGATAAACTGTGCTTGACTTGCTTGACGTCATCTTCTCGAACCAAGAGCTGAAGAAATTCGGCGTCGCTAAGACAGTATAATCGCGGCGCAATATCTCGAAGCGAGTTGAAATACTCGTGAAGAAGCTGAGCGCCAGCTTCACAGCTACTCGAGTTCTCATCAAAATCAAACCCATCAAACGCTGCCACGATATCGTCGAGCGAGCAATGGAACGGAGCAGCACCAAATTCGTCAGCTGACTTATCAGGAGTGACGTCTGCGTTGCTTCGTCGAGCTCGACTGGTGACTGAAGGAGGCTGTGCATCACGGAAATTGCTGATATTTCGGCAAAAAGCACGTCGGATGCGATCATTCCAAGCTTGACTTGCCCTCTTGAATGCTACCCACTGCAAACCCTCTTCGTGAGTTTTAGCACCAACAGAGCCGCTTGATTTTGTGGGCAACGATGGTTTTCTGTTTGTAAAAAACTCATCCGTGTCGTGAAGCTTCGCCATCTCGCAGACGTAGAGCCATTTACTTTGAAAAGACTGGATCTGTTCACAGACCAAAATCTTGTTCTCGATCTCACCGCAGAATGATAATAGGACGTCCAACTCTGGATTCTGTTGGTGCAAATACAACTTGATACCGAGCAGCAAGTCCTCGAGTTCGACGAGGACGACCTGAACATTTTCGCACCGAATATTATAGTTCTCTTCGAAGACTTCAACACTTAGTAGCCCCAGTCGCTGTCGCGCTTGTGCCATTTTCACGTGAACCTTTGATTCCACGATGACTTGATCACAAAGGCTGAGGAACGCTTCCATCTGCTGTTGTGCAAGGTGGGCTCCCCAGTGTACTTTCAGAAGGCGCAAAGTGAACTGGTTTCTCGATGTACTCTTCCAGTCAAAAGATGGCAGAGATCGTAGCATTTCGTCCACGATTTTCCACCGCTCCTCCGAGAATGAACCGCCGGATACCGCTTGGAAAACCCGACAGTCTTTCGCCATTTGCTCGATGCTCTGATCGAAAACCCTCGCCAACTCCAGATCCCTCGCTAGGAACGATATATCGTCTGTCTTTTCACTTGAACCGAGTTCCGGTCGGAATAAGCGAGACGAAGCATGGAGAAGTCGACGCCGGAATTGCCGCACTCTGTTCATGACCATCCCGGGGTGAATCGACGACAGTGGTGATGTTTCCCACTTTTCCACCAGATTGTTCCACGAATTGAACCACTTTCGTAGATCTAGCGCAGTGACAATATACTGGAGAAGGAGCTCACTCGGGAGTTTCTGAGCATCGACCAGGAGTGGCGGTGTGTCATTCCCTTCAATCACCAGGGAGACAGGCGAGCCCGTTTGCTGGTACCCGGTGACTGCTCGATGCTTGCGTTCATACACAGTGAACTGACGCTCCACGCTTTTGCACTCAATGTCCATTTCGACGAGGTTTTCCAACCTACGAACGATGTTGTCCGCCTGTGCACTAAGATCTCTTTCACACCGTTTAGCAACCACGTTGCTATCACCTCGCGAATCAACCAGTTCTGTAAGACGCATTGGAATCGCTTCAAACTCTCTCCGAATAAGATCCAGCTGAGCAGTGATGTACTCGTCCGTTTTGGCAGTAAGGTCATAGAAGCTCCGGCGATGTTCGCTATCGCGATCCTGAACTCGCCCCAGACACACCATCAGCGTTTCAAAGGTGGACTCCCACTCACGCTCCAGTTTTCGCAACTCTCCGCTATCGCCATCGGACTCAGAAGGAGGTGGCTGACGCTCTCGAAGTAATTCCTGGAGTTTTACTAGGTTCTCGCATTTCGCATCGAACCTTTGGCGAAACGGATGGGACGGCAGCATTTCCATGACATGGGTAAGCCACACGTTTGCATCTTCGAAGCTTATCGGGATCTTCGTCACCTTTTCGATTTTGCCACCAACTTCGTGAAGAATATCCCGCAAGAACGACTTGTAGATTCCAGGTAGCGCTCGATCCATTTCCCTCATTCTTTGGGACGCATGCTCAAAAATCTTCGCAATCAATCGGCGTTGATCCACCAGCAAAAACCCGATCTGGAGCAACGATGGAGATCCTTTCGCGTAATCCAGGAAAGTTGTCCAGAATTTCTGTGCGTCTTCGTACTGCTGAGCACTCACAGTATCCAGCACAGCAGAACAGTCGATTTCACTCATCGCCAGATCGTCTTCTTGGCATGTTTTGCTCACAAGATTCTTTTCGGCATCTCTCATTGCGTCAAGACAATTCAAATGCTCAGTCTTCAGAGCTCCGAGCTGTCGGAAGTACGTTTCCAAAGCATGACGAATATCTTGCAGTTTATCCGCGAAAGCTTGAAGAACTGCAGCAGACGGTTTCCCAAGGGATTGCAAGAAGTCACTTCGATATTGCGGTGCAAAAGGTGTGAGGACTTGTGAAAACCTGGAATTCATTGACTTGGGGGAGGGGGCAAATCAAAGAGGTTGAATTAGCCACTGTGTATGATGTTTCAAAATTGGCAAATCTCGTTACTTACAATGATCGGAGTCTCGTCCATCGCAGCCATGTAGTCACTGATAATTCCATGAAGCAGTTCCAGCACTTGTGTCTTCGATGGAATGAAGTCCAGCGGAGGAATTGGGTTATCTGCTTGAAGAAAGCCCTCGTCTTCTTTGAGGAGTGCATACAGAACCGGAAATGGGGCCGTGCTCTCCTTCATCTGAAAGCGAACATCGAATTGCAGCAGATCGCAATGAGCACTTCCGCTCCCCTCAAATACATCAAGCCATGTGTTTTGGCCCTTCGCTCCTGGAGTGTTTGGTGGGCAACTGGATTTGACACCTGAGATCTCACTCGCTCGTGAACACTGGGCATGCTGGCCTGTAGTTTCTTCACCGCAAACTTGAGCATGTAAATCCGAAAGCAACAAGTCCAAATGTCGAAAGAGAGACTCTGCGACGTGGAGATCAGCCAGCCGGAGAAATTTGAACATTCGCTCTCGAAGACTTGAACCTTGGAGCGATGAGGATAAAGCTGACGCGCTCGAGATCGAATATCTATCTTCCTTCCCGTACAAGTGTTGAGTCTCACGCGAGATTAACTCGCAGATTCTGGAGATTCTCAATTTCACGCACGCTTTGGAATTCTCGAGACGCTCCTTTTGCAACTAAAATCAGAGTTAACACAGAAACACGGTTAAAAACGTCATTGGGAGTCACCGATCTCTATCAGCTGTGTCCATACCTTCAAATAATTGTCAAGAGTGTAAGTTGTAGCGGGCTCGAAGTACTGCTTTCTTGCTTGCTCTTCAATCTGCTCGAGAAGACACGTAGACACAATGAATAAACACAAATAAGGAAGAAGTCGCATAGAAAGAGTGGGTTCAACATTTCAAACATACCTCGATGCAAATGGCGCGGACTGTCAGCAGGATTTGACCAGCAACCGGGTGACACGTGAAGAGACTGCACGCCAAGTACGCCTGCGTACGAAGATGTTTGTTCCGCACGGTTTTCCTTTTCCATGAGAAAAAGAACAGCATCTGCTGGATGCGCTGCAAGCCTTTCATCATCGTCATGTGGTCGAATACTCGCTTTTCGTCCACCCAGTCGGCAATTTCGAAAAACTCAGCCACCGCACTGTTCTGGAAATGCGTAAATCCAAGCGAGCCGAGGGTGAAATAGTCCCGTTCACCTTCTATTACGTGTGCTTCCTCTGTAAGTTGGAGCCAGTAGACGTTTCGAAACCCGCACGGAGGAGATTTGTCGTAGATGAGATACAGGACGTCTTCTTCTCGCTCAATCTTGCGCGGCGCGTCTGCAGTAATGTTCGAGTGAAGAAATCCATGATCAGCGTCTTACTTTTGACAATCTCCCGTAGTAGACAAATGAAAACAAACATCTCACTTACGTTTGCCTTTTGGAATGTCAGATCGTCGCACTGCGCATTTGCTGCGGATGACTTGAAGCGTGTATCGCATGATCGCGTCGTCTTTTCCATACTCTACGCACAACGTAGCACATCAATTTGATGAGATGACTTTGATCGTAATCAAAATATGAACAAGTTGAGCAATTGCTTACTCTTTTCAAAGTCTGACACAAAAATCGTGTGTTGATGAGATCGACGCTGGATTTGGGGTGGGTTACGTACAGGAGCCAAATGCCGCCGACCATCTGCGTGTATGCCAACACCATTGGGATCTCGGGCTGAAGTGTCGTCGGCACTTTGGCTTGACTTCAGGTGTGGCGGTGCTTCTGGTGCGTGAGATCGTTCCTCTGGAGCGTACAACTGTTGAGCTTGTGTGCTGCTACGAAAGTTCTTTTGATGGCGGAGATTAATGCGGTCCAGTAGTGATTGATGCGCCAGCTGCTGCGGCTGAGCTGTCAGTTGCTCGATAGCACTGAGACTTGAGCTGGCACTTGACGAGCTTCTTCTCCCACGTTTTCTTGTATTCATGATCAACACAACTCCTTCACACTGCTCACCGCGTTCCAATTCCTCAATGCACAATCAGACAGACCCTCGCTGCCAAGCGCCGCTTGGAATCAGATCTGATCAGACGAAACGGTGTGATCAAAGAATCGTGACTAACGGGTAACGCTACACAAAGATGTGCGCTTTCTCCACATCACTACTCGATCCAGGAGTTGTTGTTGGGACTCTCCAGCATCGCTTGAAAAAACGCAAAATCCATTTGCGCAGTGTCGGTTCTTTCTTCCCATCGGTGAAGGACGAGTGAGACTCCCGCATGTAATCCAAAACTGCTTTCACGTCAGTTCCTGATGGCAAGCAAAGAGAAAGCGAAAATGTTAGAAATCAATCTGGCAACCAAACAGCGACAACAATATCGCGAACTCACCCTGTCCTTTTTGATGGCGATCCGTCACCCAGGTCAGCAATTCATCTTCAAATGTACAGCTGCTTCGTCGACCACCACCAGTGAGACGAAAACGCTTCTTCTCTGACGTCGCCAGCTTATCACGAATACTATTCCAGTACGCGAGTGTATTCTGGCTTTTCAGACCGAGCTCCTCGGTCACTTCGCTCATGGTTTTGCCCTCGTCCAATTTCCGCAACGCGTTCAGCTTGAATTCATTCGAATGAAGCACGTATCCGTCAGGACAGCCTCTCTTTTCTCGCCGCTTCGTCTGTCCACTTGTGGAGGACGGAAGAGACGACACCGCTCGTGGCTTTGCTGTAAATGTTGTTGGAGAAGTAGGCATCGCCATTTCTGGATCTGGTAGACTGGCAGTAGAAGCAGTGGACTCTGCGAGGTTATCAGCCGCCTCCGGTTCAGTTTCATCACCAATAGGTAATGCAGTGAGCAAATCTTTCGACGACGAAGACATTCCTGGTGACAGGTGCCTCTTGAGGAAGCGCGCGATCCACATCTTGAGCGCTGCTGCTGTTCTCGTCGTCGCGTACTCTGGATAGGCAGAAACCATATAGTTGAAGATGTCCTGTTTCGTAATCGGGGTCTCTCTGTGAGACAGCACCCACTCCAGGAGCTCCTGCTCTTGAGCAAATCCGGCTTTCCGTCCGTGCTCAATGAGCTGGCTACGAGCTACCAGCTGTTGGCCAGCCTCATCTCGTTGATACTTCCAATACACCAGCGTGGTTGTGCTCTTGAGACCAAACTCGTTTGCAACTTTCGCCAAATTCCCTGTTTCTTCAAGCCGCTGGATGGCACCGAGCTTGAATTCCTCTGGAAATCGGTCGAAATGCTTGGTCCCAGATGCATCCGAATCAGAAAGCACGCTTGATGTCTCGATTCGGTTATATATTGCCAAAAAGTGGGTCAGCCACTCAAACAACGTCACGACATTTTCAAGAAGCTCAGGGAACTTCGACTCGATAAACATCAGCACGTCGTCCTGAGAAGCTGGGAACCCTTTAATGACACAGATAAATGTGCACACAAAACAACGTATTAGTTTTCGAGTGAACCCATCAAATGTGTAAATCCGCAGAGTTTCTTACCAGGATCCGCAGACTGGCACGCTTGAATCCACTGCAGCAACTCAGGCTCGTACTTCTCAAAACCGCTGACTATTCCATGGATCGCTGGCGTCTCGTCTGGAACAAAGTGCGTATCAATGCTCGTAGATGCAGGGGAAGGTGAGCTTGAAATATCTGCCACTGTATGAGACGTGGTTGCGATCTCATTTGCTGAATGCAGCTTGCTTGTTGGCTCTCCAGACTCCATTAGCACCAGTACCGAATGTGCTTGTGTTTTTGCGTTCTCACTTAAAGTGCTGACATCATCTGCACTTTCTTGGGGCTGAGCGTTGTTCTGAGGAACATCGACGTTATTCGCAGGCTCAGTGACGTTTTCGATACCCGTTGCATGCACAATCAATCGCTCTGTGTCACGCTCAACTACTTGAGGTTCGTGATTGGGCACCTCCACCATCACATGCTCTTCTTCGATGTCATCGTTGCCGTCATGCTCGACAACGTTATCCATTGCAGCATCAAGCAGCTCAAAGGATCCGAGTCGCCTCTGTCGCTCGCTTTCGAGGCTAGAATCCACATCATTGTGCGCATCGGTCTCGCTCTGGTGGTCTGTCGGTAGATCCAGTAGCTGCATTCGCGGCTGGTGGTGGGCGTCTACGCCGCCAATTAGTGCGTCCGCAGCGGCGATCTTGAGTGCTGTTGTCTCGTTCCTCTCCTCCATTTCCGTTGTTGCTTTTTTTTGCTGGAATTTCAAAGGAAACCCCGCGCAAAACAGCAGGTGCAACCTTCGTTGTGTTACCTTCGTGCAACCTTATCCTCAACCATTGTGTCCCGTCCAGTACTTTTAAAAAACCAGGATTTGAATCGCTGATTGGCCAGATAAATGTGGATAGGGTAATATTCACATTCTATTTTCCAACCGACATCAAATAGTAAGTTATAATCCTTTCAAATATATGTAATTAGAATCAAAAATGTGAAATTTGTATGAAATTTCCACTACAGTAAAATAATCCTTTATATTATAATAAACAGGTTTAGATTGCTTCAAGGCGAAAGGGCAACCAGCACAAACGCAAAAAGCGA
>JALBZB010000781.1:0-18384 GCA_038050625.1 Pythium sp. MPC-2022a | reverse complement strand
TTTGAAAGGATATATTTTTGCACAGGAAGTTAATAATGGGAACGTTGCCTGTATTTTTGCTGGGAAAAATGGTGTGGTCTCACATCATGATCTGGGTCCTATTGTGGGATGTTCAGCCAACCCAACGCACATCAAGATTGGAATCCAACTCAGCCCAGAAGCCACGAAGCCGCAAGCTCACTTGCTGATTGGAGCTCTTCGCGATACACACATCAAGACAACAAGAAGAAGACAAGAAGATCGTCATCTCCTTTCAACATGCGCGCGTTCCGCTTCGCCATCGACCGCGGAGGCACCTTCACGGACGTCTACGCTGAGATGGACGTCTTCGACGCCCAGGGGGCGGTGCAGGAGATCCGTCCCAAGGTCATCAAGCTGCTCTCGGAGGACCCCGCCAACTACCCCGATGCACCACGGTAAGGGAAAGAAACACAAGATCTGCATGATGAGTATGATGTTGGATATGGGCCTGTGCTCAATGTGCTTATATGTATGTGTGGAATGGACTTGTATGGCATGCAGCGAAGGCATTCGGCGCGTGCTGGAGGCGATGACGGGCGTGCCGCACCCGCGTGACCAGCCCGTGGACACGTCGCGCATCCAGGAGATCCGCATGGGCACAACGGTCGCGACGAACGCGCTGCTCGAGCGCCAGGGCGAGCGCACGGTGCTCATCACGACCAAGGGCTTCCGCGACCTGCTCTACATCGGCAACCAGTCGCGTCCAAAGATCTTTGACTTGGAGATCCAGACCCCAGATGTGCGTGCTTCTGAACTGATGTGTCGTCGCTTGTATGGTGAATAAAGTAGCACAGGAGTAACTGATGTTGCTTATACTGTTGTCTATTAGATGCTGTACGAGTCGGTGATTGAAGTGGACGAGCGACTTCAGGTGATCGACCAGAAGGATCGCAAGGAGACCGATGTGCGCGGAATCAGTGGAGACTACGTCCGTGTCGCGAAGGAGCTGGACGCGAAAGACCTGCGTATGAAGCTGCAGGTACGACTGAGTCACTATGCTATATTTTATTGCTATATTGACGCTAACGAACCAGATATGTTTGCTTACTTGCAGGCGGCAAAAGAAGCTGGCATCAGCAGTGCGGCGATCGTGTTACTACACTCGTACACGTTCCCCAAGCACGAACTGGAAGCCGCCAAGCTAGCGGAGGAGCTGGGCTTCACGCAGATATCGCTGTCGTCGGAAGTGATGCCGATGATCAAAGCCGTGCCACGTGGGTACACGACGTGCGCTGACGCGTACCTCACCCCCGTGATCAAGACGTACGTCGCGTCGTTCTGCGCGGGTTTCGACGGCGGCCTCGAACACGTCAAGATCAGCTTCATGCAGAGCGACGGCGGGCTGGCGCGCATGAAGCACTTCCACGGCCACCGCGCGATCCTCTCTGGCCCTGCGGGTGGTGTCGTTGGGTATGCGCGTACGACCCGTCCACCACCAGGAAGTGGTGACAAGTCGAGCACTGCGCCTGCTGTCATCGGCTTCGACATGGGTGGTACATCTACCGACGTGTCGCGCTTTGACGGCAAGTTCGAGCACGTCCTCGAAAGCGTGACCGCGAACGTCCCTGTGCGCGCGCCGCAGCTGGACATCCAGACCGTTGCTGCGGGCGGCGGCTCGCGTCTCTTTTACAAGAACGGCATGTTCATCGTTGGCCCAGAGTCGGTGCGCGCTCACCCTGGCCCCGTGTGCTACCGCAAGAACGGGTACTTGAGTGTCACGGACGCGAACCTCGTGACTGGCCGCATCATCCCCAAGTTCTTCCCAAAGATCTTTGGACCGGACGAAGACGAAGAGCTCGACGTAGAAGGCTCGAAGCGCGCGTTTGCGAAATTGACCGAGGAAATCAACGCGTCGCCGTCGGCGAATGGAACCAAGTACACCCTTGAAGAAGTCGCATCCGGGTTCTTGCGTGTCGCGAACGAAGCCATGTGCCGTCCGATCCGCAACCTGACGCAGATGAAAGGGTACGACATCAGCACCCACATCCTGGCGTGCTTTGGCGGAGCGGGACCGCAGCACGCGTGCTCGATCGCGAAGGCGCTGGGCATGTCAAAAGTGTACATCCACCGCTACAGTGGCATTCTCTCAGCGTACGGTTTGAGCGTCGCTGACAGCGTGGTCGACAAGCAGCGTCCGTCCTCTGCCGAATACAACGCTGCGAACAAGGGCGAGCTGGTGTCGATTCTGTCGACGCTGGCGCAGGAAGTCAAGGCCGAGCTGATTGGCGACGGCTTCAAGAGCGAGGATATTCAGCTCCAGTTCTTCTTAAACATGCGCTACGAAGGAACCGACAACGCGGTGATGACGCGTGGGCCTGTGGGCGAGAAAGGTGTGCCTCTCGATGTCTCTGAGAAGCAGCTCATTGACTACGACTTTGAGGCGTCCTTTGTGCGAAAATACCAGCGTGAATACGGGTTCGTGCTGCAGAACCGATCGATCATCATCGACGATGTCCGCGTGCGTGGAACCATCTCGCCAGAGCTGAAGGGTGTCGCAGTCACTGCTGGTGGTGATTCAAGCGCCAGCCAGACAAGTGGTGACGCTTGCGCGCCTCACTCGACGACCAAGTTTTACTTTGACGAAGAGAAAGTGTGGCGTGACATCCCAGTGTACCTCCACGAATCCCTTCTGGAGAAGCGCGGCGCAAAGTACGTTGGCCCAGCGATCATCATGCAGGGCACTGCGACGGTGGTCATTGAGCTACGATGGACCGTCGAAGTGCTGCAAAGCGGCGATCTGTTCCTGACGTTCGAGGGCAAGAAGCAAGTGATTCAGACCGAAGTGGTGGACGCAGCAGACGTCCCGCTCGACCCGATCCAGCTCTCCGTGTTTGCGCACCGATTCATGGGCATTGCCGAGCAAATGGGGAAGACGCTGGCGCGAACGTCCGTGTCGGTGAACATCAAGGAGCGCTTGGATTTCTCGTGTGCGCTTTTCGGTCCGGACGGCGGACTTGTCGCGAATGCGCCACACTTGCCAGTCCACCTCGGTGCGATGCAGCAGGCGGTGCGGTACCAGCTCAAGCACTGGGGCGACGACTTGGCTGACGGCGATGTGCTCGTTTCGAACCATCCGCAGCTCGCTGGCGGCAGTCACTTACCAGATATCACGGTGATCACGCCTGTGTTTGACAAGAAGACCAAGAAGATCGAGTTCTTTGTTGCGAGTCGTGGTCACCACGCCGACATTGGCGGCATCGCGCCTGGCTCGATGCCGCCGCTCTCCAAGACGCTCTCTGAAGAAGGCGCTGCGATCGTCGCGTTCAAGCTCGTCGATGGCAAGGTTGGTACGTTCAGAGAGCAAGAGATCACGGACATCCTCGAGCAGAAAGGAATGGTCGACGACCGAGGAGTGCCGCGTATTGGAACGCGCAACCTGCGCGACAACCTCTCAGACCTGAAGGCCCAGGTCGCTGCAAACCAGCGTGGTGTGATCTTGATGAACGAGCTGGTCGCTGAGTACTCGCTGCCGATTGTGACTGCGTACATGACGTACATCCAGCAGGCAGCGGAGCTCGCGGTGCGTAGTATGCTGCACCAGTTCTCGCTCGCGCAGAACTTGCCGGACGTCGGCAGCGTATACGCGGAGGACTTCATGGACGACGGCACGAAGATCGCGCTGAAGATCACGATTGACAGACGCACAGACTCGGCGATCTTTGACTTCAACGGCACGGGACCCGAGATCTACGGGAACGTCAACACGCCACCAGCGGTCACGTACTCTGCGATCATATACTGTCTGCGTTGCTTGCTCACGGGTGAGGACTTGCCGCTGAACCAGGGCTGCTTGACGCCAATCGAGGTCATCTTCCCGAAGGACGGCAGCATCTTGAACCCGAGCGCGAGCGCCGCGGTGGTCGGCGGCAACGTGCTGACGAGCCAGCGCATCACGGACGTGATCCTGCGTGCGTTCGCTGCGAGTGCTGCCTCCCAGGGATGCATGAACAACTTGACCTTCGGAAGTGCGACACTGGGCGGGTACTACGAGACGATCGCCGGCGGTGCTGGCGCTGGACCTTCCTGGAACGGACGCAGCGGTGTGCACACGCACATGACGAACACGCGCATCACGGACCCCGAGATCCTGGAGAAGCGATACCCGGTGCTTTTGCGCGCGTTCCATTTGCGCGAAGGCTCGGGTGGTAAGGGCATGTACCGTGGCGGCGACGGCGTCGTTCGTGAGCTCGAGTTCCTGGAAGAGATGACGGTAAGCATCCTCTCGGAGCGTCGCGCGTTCCGTCCGTACGGTCTCGCGGGCGGCGAGGACGGCGAGCGCGGCATGAATCTGCTCAAGCGCAAGGACGGTCGCGTGCTCAACTTAGGCGGCAAGAACACGGTGGACGTGCTTCCGCACGAGATCCTGACGATTTACACCCCCGGTGGCGGCGGCTACGGCGAAAGCCTCGTGTAAGTGCAAGTGCGTGAAGGGTGAACATGTGAAAAAGCACTCTCGGATGAAGAAGGAAGCAAAACAAAATGCATTGCATCTGGTTGGATTGATTGATGCAAGTTTGAAACTTTTTGTCTACGAATGAATGTATATCTTGTGATTGCAACAGAATACGGCTCTCTCTCTCGTTCTTGTTGTTGTGTTTGTTGGCTCTTCACCCAATCACCGGATCAAAGTCCTGCGAGGCCTGCTGTTGCTTTTGCGCGAGCTTCTCCGCTTTCCGCTTGTTGCGCTTCTCCGCCACGAGCGCCGAGTCCTCCAGGTACTCCTCGATCTGCGAGTCAAACTCCTCTTTGAACTTGTCGTAGCGCTTGCCCATGCGCTGCTTCTCGGCCTCGGATTGCGCTCTCTGCTGCTTCTTATTCTTCTTGCCAAAGCTCTCGGCGTCCTCCTCGACCTCCGAGGTGTAGTCCGGGTAAATGCAGTCGCGCATGCGGTGGCCGATGCCTCCGCAGTTGGAGCAGATCATCGGCAGCAGGCAGTGCTTGGCGACGTGGCCACGCTCGCCGCAATTCCGGCACACGCGGTCCTTGTCCTGCTCGCGATGGATCAGCTGCTGGTACTTGCGCTCCTTCGCGCGGCTGTACTGGAGCTTGCTTAGCTCGTGCTCGTAGTCGAGCTCGTCCTCGGGGGCGTTCAGGATGCGGCGTTTGACGCTGCGCGCCGTGCGGGCAGCACGATCGACATTGAACAAGCCAGACGCGCCAGCTGCTGGTCGTCGGGATCGCGTGTCGCTGCGCTTGGAGAATCGCTCAGCGACTGCGTTGACACCGCCATTGTCGTCACCGTCCTCATCATCACTGTCGCTATCACTGTCACTGTCACTGCTGTCGTCATCCGCATCAGGTGCATCCTCAGCCTTCTTCTCCTCCTCCTCTTCTTCCTTCTCATCGTCCTTCTCTTCTACGAAAGCGAACTCAACGCCGCTCTTCTCCGCTTCAACCATCTGCTGGCGGAACTGCTGCGAGTGCTGTAGCAGGCGCTCGAACGGGTTCACGTCGCCATTGGTAGCCGCAGCGCCGTTCAGACCATTGTGGTGGTGGTCGTCCTCATTGTCGTCGTCATTGTTGTTGCCACCTCCGTTGCCTGCTGCCAACGAGAAGCTGCGGGCGACACGGCGAGCGCCAGCAGTGGTAGTGCAACCAGTAGTGGATCTAAAGTATTGCTGCGCACCCAGCGATCGGGTCACAGCAGTCGCAGGCGCTCGGCCGCGCAGCAGCAGCAATCGCGTTGCCACCATCTCACTCTCTTTGCCAAATGTGCTCTTTCGGTTCTGTTGGTCAAGATGCCTTCACCAACTGAAAATGCGTCAATACTCGTCTCTATTGGCTGAAAAAGAATTAAGCGTATCTATTGGACAAAAATTGCGGCACGGAGCTTTTGGCTCCAATGATAACATCAGTAAAACCTTATCAACCAATGGACATTTCTGATACATTTATACAGCAAAATTCTAGTTGCTGACACACACAGTGGAAGTTCCCGAGGTTTTTCATTGACAACTCGCTCATGAAGCAGAGCCCCCTCTTCCCATTGGCTTGCTTGTCTAACAAGCAAGCACTCGGAAGCTCAATTGATCGCTCGATCCAGGCGATCTCTCTCTCTCTCTCTCTGTGCATCCAGGTGCCGGTGTGTGTGCTACAAACAGATAAGTGTGCGTGTAGCTGAGTGACTGAGCTACCGCCGTGTGTAGAGCACCTGATCTGCCAGAGCTGTGAACCAGTGTCCCAGCCTCGCGAAGCAAACGCAAAAGAAGAGATCATCAATCATGTTGGCGTCACGCGGACTGCCGCCGAACGTGGAGATCCGCGACGTGTGGGCGGGTAACCTGGAGGAGTCGATGAAAATCATCCGCGAGGTGGTGCAGCGCAAGTGCTACGTGGCGATGGACACCGAGTACCCGGGCGTGGTGGCGCGCCCCATCGGCTCGTTCACGACGTCGACCGACTACCAGTACCAGACGTTGCGCTGCAACGTGGACCTCCTGCGCATCATCCAGCTCGGAGTCGCGTTTTTCAACGAGGACGGCTCGTTCATGACCGACATCCCCGTGTGGCAGTTCAACTTCAAGTTCAGCTTGGGCGAGGACATGTACGCGCAGGACTCGATCGAGATTTTGAAGCAGGCGGGTATCGACTTCCCAAAGCACGAAGAGATGGGCATCGAGGTCGCGCGCTTTGGGGAGCTGCTCGTGCCATCGGGTCTCGTGCTGGGCGACAACATCAAGTGGGTGTCGTTTCACGGCTCGTCAGACTTTGGATACCTACTCAAGGTGCTCACGTGCAGTCCGCTGCCCGCGGAAGAGGAGACGTTCTTCGACTTGCTGCACACGTACTTCCCGAGCACGTTCGACCTCAAGCACGTGGCGATGGACTTTGACAAGATGGGCGGGCTCAGTCGGCTCGCAGAGGATTTACAAGTGGAGAGAATAGGCACAATGCACCAGGCCGGCTCAGACGCGCTGCTCACGGCCGCGACGTTCTTCAAGATGGTTGAGGTGTTCTTCGACGGCAAGGTGGAGAACGCCGCCAAGTACTCCGGACAACTCTACGGACTGGGCAACAGCATCGGCGGCTGAAGGTGAGTAGAGGGGTTGAACACGTAGTACAGCTCAACACATACAATGACGAGCAGCCAGCTGGCTCGGCGCCTCGGTCTCAGGAAGAAACAGTAACCAGCACCAGAAGCAGCTCTCTGTAGCCTCATCAATCAAACAAACAACCAAACGATCCACACAACAGCAACTTGCATATTGGTCAAACGTGTGTGTGTTTTCTTTGTTTTTGTGTATTTCGTTGCTTTGCTGTGGTGTGGTTGTATCTATTCAGGAGAGCTATCGAGGAGTAGCTGGTCGGTGTTGTGACCAGCAAAAAAGCACGCATGCATGCACACGTTCACCTTCGCTTAGTGCTTGATCATGAACGCGACAATTTCGTTAACCGAGTCGCCCTTGACGCTCGACTTGGCAAACGTCACCTCACATGGCGCGTCGACATCGAACTGGAACGGCGCGCCGTCACGGCCCACAGGCACGGTCGACAGGTCCTGGTCCTCGCCTTCCGTGTCGAGCGACGAGCGCGTGGTCTTCAGCTGGGTCAGCTCCTTCTCGAGTGACTCACGGATCGCCTCCGGGGTCATGGCACCAGCGACGTCACTCTTGTTACACGCAATGAGGAGCGGCGGCGACATATCATTCACCTTGGCGTTCGAGAAGATGTCGTACAAGTACCTGTTGTTTCGATGCAAAACCGTGCAGCAAGGTGTTTGTGTCAGTTCTAGTTGCAGCTAATGAGCGCGAATGTATGCTTCCATGAGCAAAAGCAACAGTGTGCAAATACGTACTCGGCAGCCTTGCGAAGCATTGGCGAGTCCGAAGCGTCGAGCACAAACACAATGCAGCCCGTAATTGGGTAGAAATCCGACACGCGCCTGTTGTAGCAGCAAAACACACAGCAATCGTTAGCAAGTAATTCGCGTCAAACACCAAGCGCTTACAACAAATTCAAAGCAAAGAGAGAGAGAATGCAGCATGCGCATATATGAATGTGTACGTACGAGCGAAGGCGTTCGTGGCCCGGGAAGTCGACGACGTTGAGCTCGGCGTCAAACTTGTCCGGGTTGTACTTTGGGTGCACGCGGAAGGTCGCGGAAAGCTCCTTCATGGAGCTGACGGTCTCGACGATCTCACCGTCGCGGATCGCGTGGAAGAGCTGCGTCTTGCCAGCGTTGCGCGGGCCGATGACGAGCACGGTCTTGTGTTTCTTGCCGGACCACGTCACGCCCAGGCCGCGCATGTGCTGGATGAACTGGAACACGAGCACGACGTAGATGACCGAGAGCACGACCGCGAGGATCACCATGGGCGCCGGCGCGCCGTAGATCTTGGGCACTTCGATGCCGAACATGCTTGCTACAGGGAGGGAAGGAAGGAAGGACTTCTGGCGCGTGCGGGTGCTTGGAGGCGGGGCGGGCAGATTGCGGAATGAGACGTTGTGTAGCAATGGCGCAACAGCAAAAAGACAACGTGGCAAGATCAACTTGTTGAATCAAGTGAAGGGGAGAGAGGGGGGAGAGGACTTGGACTGAACAAGCATTTTTAATTTTATATATGCTTGTTATTTTTTTTTAAAAAAAGGTATTAAGCCTTTTTATGGAAAAAGATAGATTGTTTTTTTCTTGTCGACCTCCAACAATGCCAGTTTCTGACACTGCTTACCAGTGAACAGCGTCAGAAACCGCGTCGCATTTCGGATGAGGTCGTCCTTGCTGCCTTCGTTCTGAGCCAAGATGGGCTCTCAATTGAGAAAGCGGCGAAGCTATACATGTGTGGCGCTCGTCTCTCAGAAAGAAGCTGAAGGACATGAGAGGCCAAGAGGCACGCCGTCGAGAGGTACAATATAGTGCTGAATGGCACACCACTGCCACTAAAGGGGAAACTGGAGTTCAATGCGGTTTGACCATTGATCATCATTTGCTACAGAGGTTCAAAGGGACATCGCCTCACAGATGCATCAAAATTGCAGTCTTAAGGCGATCTGGAGCCCTTGATCAGCCTACGCCCCAAGTAGACGAGCTATCCATAAAACAAAGGTCATTTGTAAATAAAATTATCTCATTACAGTGCCGGATGGTCATCGTTCAGATGAATAGCCCCACACACCAATATCAAGTGGTGTGCACTGTAAAGCCTTCACAAAGCTTTGAATCCAAACGTGCACGCGCGCACGCTGCAATTGAGATCGCATCAAAGCACATGCAAAGCCATCGCTTCTAATTCGTATATCTAAAACAATATCATTAATCACAACAAAATGCATACTCATTGCAATTCTTTGCCGTGATCAGCAACAAGCTCTTTCTTACGGTCATGACGACGAAGGAACGCCTTCAGCGTCTCGCCCCAGAACACCGAGTTCAATGCCCCCGCGACCGACACCAGCCACTTGAACCATGCAATATATGCGAAGCCGAAGATGTCCGTCATGATCACTGGTGTGTTCGTCACGAAGATCGTCAGGATCACCGACAGCGACGCCGCGAACTGCATGTACTTGTTCGAGAACATGCCCACAAACACCGGCAGCGTGAAGCTGCGCACCGTGTACGCTCGCAGCACCTCCGTGAACGTGATGCACACGAACGTCATCGTCTGCGCCATCGCGATACCTTCCGAGAGGCACTCGTACTCGCCACCCTCGCAGTACATGCTCGAGTCCTCGTAGAAGTCGTGGTTGTCGAGGTTAGGGAACACGAAGGTTCCGTTCGTGTATATGGCGTTGCAGTTGCCGTACGTCTTCCAGCCGTTGCCGACGCCTTCCCAGCGCTGGCAGATCACGTCCTTGAAGTCATCACCGTGCGCGCCGCCGCCCTGCTCCAAGATGTCGCTCAGTACCAGGCGACCGAAGCTCCAGTAGACACCGAGGCACGACGCCACGATCGCGCCACTGGCGATGATGATCGCGTTGAACGCCACTAAGGTCCACAGGCGACCGTGGATCAGCGGCTGCTTCTTTGGACGCGGACCGTCCTCCATGATGTGAGGGTCGCCCTTCTCCAGACTCAGCGCCACGGCAGGCATGCCGTCGGAGAACAGGTTCAGGATCAGGATCTGCAGAGCCTCCATCGGCGCAGGGAAACCCGCCGCCACCGTCGTGAAAATCAAGATGATCTCGCCGATGTTCGTCGACAGCAGGAACATCACGAACTTCTGGATGTTGGCGTAGATCACGCGGCCCTTCTCTACCGCGGACACGATGCTGCAGAAGTTGTCGTCCGTCAGCACCATGTCGGACGCACCCTTCGCCACCTCTGTGCCGGAGATCCCCATTGCGACACCGATGTCCGCCTCCTTCAGCGCCGGTGCGTCGTTCACACCGTCGCCCGTCATCGCCGAGATTAGACCCTGGCGCTGCAGCGACTTCACGATCTCGATCTTGTCCTCCGGTTTCGCGCGCGCAAACACCGTCGTGTGCGACGTGATCTCGTCGATCTCGTGCTCCGCCAGGTACACGCCATCGCGTGGACGCAGCTGCGTGCAGTCGGTCGCCTGCAGTTCCGGGTCCACGCTGTCCTGCAACAACTCGATGTTCTTCGCGATCGCGACAGCCGTCTTGAGGTAGTCGCCCGTAATCATCACTGTGCGGATCGACGCCAGACGCGCAGTTGCAATGGCGTCACGTACGCCGTCGCGCTCCGGGTCGATCGACGCCACCAGGCCCAGGAACACCAGCGGACGCGACAGCGCAGCGAACTTCTCGTCGATGTCGTCACAGCCCGAAGGGTACGGGATCGACGCCAGCGGCTGCATCGCCACCGCCAGCACACGAAGCGCCTGCGACGACAAGTGGTCTACGGCGTCCATCACCTGGTGGCGCTGCTCGCCCGAGAATGCAACCAGCGAGCCGTCCACCTGGCAATACCGCGTGCAGTTGTCCAGGATGTAGTTCGGCGCGCCTTTCACGCACGCCACGTACTTGGTCGACGCGTCCAGCGCCAGTGAGTCGAACGTCGCCGACTTCGGCAGCTCGTTCACCGTGATCATCATCTTGTGCGACGATCTGAACGGTACCTCTGCCACGCGCTTGTACTCCTTCGCCACGCGGTCTTCCCAGATACCGGCCTTCGCGGCGGCCACGATCAGCGGTGCCTCCGAAGAGTTGCCGAACGGCACCCACGTCAGCACGCCGTCCACGTCTTTTTGCTTCAGCTGTGTGTTGCTGCAAAGAACGGACGCAAGGAGCGACGCGCGCAGGTGGACGTTCTCGCGACCACCGGCCGCAGTCTGGTCCACCCCGTTCAGGAAGATGCCGCCTTCCGGCACAAAGCCCTTGCCCGTCACGTCGTACTCCTTGAAGTCGCTCCAGAGCTTCACGGCGGTCATCTTGCCCTCCGTCAGCGTGCCGGTCTTGTCCGTGCAGATCACCGACGCTGCACCCAGCGTCTCCACAGCGGCGAGCTTGCGCACTAGCACGTTCTGCTTGACCATGTCGGCGGTACCGGATGACAAGCAGATCGTCACCACCATCGGCAGCCCTTCCGGCACGGCGCTGACTGCCAGTGACACCGACAACATGACCATCACGAGCCACACGGGACGGTCCGGGTGCTTCGGGTCCTTGTTGCCGCGGATCATGCCCACCGCGAACACCAGCGCACACACCGTGAGCGCGATCGTGCCCATGACGAAGCCTAGCTTGTGCAGCGAGCGCTGCAGTGGCGTCAGTTTCGGCTGGTACTTGGCGATGCAATCCGACAGCGGGTTGCGGAATCCCTTTTTCTCGCCCGGACCCACCTTCTTCGCCTTCAGCAAAGACGCGATGGAGCCCACCCGCGTGCCCATGCCGGTCGCCACCACGATGCCGCGAGCGTTGCCGGCAGTCACCGTCGTCGACGAGAACACCATGTTGTCCGCTGTCAGCTTGTTCGACTTGCCGTTCATCGGCGCGTTGTATTTCTTTGCCACGTCCTCCGACTCACCCGTCAGCAGCATCTCGTTCACCTTCAGGTCTGAGCTGTGTACTAGACGGATGTCCGCCGGCACCACGTCGCCGGTCACGAGCACCACAATGTCGCCCGGCACCAGGTCCTTGCTGTCCACGACCTGCTGCACGCCGTCGCGCACCACAGTGGACTGCGGACTTGACAGCTGCGATAACGCCTCCAGCGCGTTGCTTGCGTTGTTCTCCTGGATCGTCGCGATCGTCGCGTTCAGAAACACAATGAACAGGATCGCGATGCCCTCCACGTACTCCTTGAGCGCCAATGAGGCGACCGCGGCGAACAGCAGCATGCTGATGATCAGGTTGTAGAACTGCAGCAGGAACGTGATGTAAGTGGGTGTGCGCGGCTCTTCTTCGAGCACGTTCTGTCCGTGCTTGGCAATGCGGGCGTCGTGGTCGGACGAGTTCAAGCCGCGCTCAAAGTCGGTAGCGAGCAGCTTTGCGACGCCATCCTGCGACGTGACGTGCCACGCATCGTGCTCCTCCATGCTCACGAACGAGAGTCTCGCCTCGCGTGGGTTCTTGACAATTAAACGCTCGGCATCGCTGAGGAAGCGCTCGCGGTGTTCTTCTTCTTCTTGGGCACGCTGCTCCTCGTCGCTCACAGTGTCGCCTCTCATGAGCGTGTCCATGTTGACGTAGCTGGACGTGAGGCGGGGCGACATGCCCATGCGCGGGTCACTGGGGGACAGCGGCGGCAGCGCGGAGCTGCACTTGCTGGGTGACAAGCTCACGGCGTGCGATGCCTCGTGATTCATCAAAGCCCAGTCGGTGTGTGGTCGTCTGTCTGAGAGGAGCTCTTGGTCGCGGATGGCGAGCGAGCAGCTACTTCAGAGGAGGACGAATGAAGAAAGAGAGAGGGATGACGCCTGCTCGTGAGGCTTGAGCAGGAGGCGGCGGACTGCGGAATGAGCTCCTCTGTCTCCTGCGCTGCCTGCCGCCCGAGTGGTGCGAGCGTCTCCGTTCGTCTCTTGCCTCTTGGTGTTCAAGGTGCAGAGCGTTTTAGCGAAAGATCGATCGTCAAAAGGTTGTACAGTAGGTACAGTAAGGGAGATGCGCCGGTGCATTAGGTTCGCTTTAGCTAATGTTGAATGTGTCTTGATCGAACTTTACGGTGGCCGTTTTCCTAACTCTCTTGATGTTTACAATAAAATAGCCAAATCGAACTTAATTGCTTTCCACCTTACTTGAGTTTTGTAAGACAGCTCAAAAGCGAACTTATAAATTATCGCACTTTTGCACAGATCGAAGGTAAAACGCCATGTCGCAATGCTAAAGAGGAAATGGGCACCTCCCATCTGTTTGATGGACGACCATGGGATCTGGCTGCCCCTGCTCTCCTCTCTCTCCTGATTGATCACTCGAGAGGTCAAAACAAGAGCCGAGGCGAGCAACGAGAGCAGGGGCTGGCCTGGTGCTGTAGCATTTCTGGGAACACCGCGAAAGGAAGCGATCTTGGATCTTTACTTTATGGGTCACTGGAATACATGGTGACGGCGCCAAGGCGCTCATGTGGACATGGCTGGCTGGCGTTGAAATTAGAAACCAGAATAGAGCGATAAAAGAGAGGCAAGTCTTCTGCTCTTCCCGTGCCGGCCTGTCCCAGCCGGGAGATGCGCGGCCATACCTAGTTTGCGAAAAAGCGCTTTCGTACGGCGCTGTACACTTGACTGGCGTTGAATATGCGGCGTCGTACGGCCCTGTACACGTGGAGAAAGGAAGGGTGGGTGGGATATGAAAGTTCGTACGGCGATGCACACTACTGCGTTACTGTATGGGCGGATTGTGCTACGCTGTGCTCGCGTGCGTGCTGGGGCTTTTGACTGAACGGAGAGAGGGGGAGTCGCTTCTTCCTGACCACCCATGTGATCATGTGTGTGCACGCCGCATGCAGAAAGAAACCCAGCGCTTTGATAGCATGCGTGAAAGCCATCAAACCAGCCCCATGTGAAAGTGCTCATGATGGCTTGCCTCACATGAGGACCACCAACAGTGTACATACATCTGGGAGGAGCCTACACTTTGAGGTTGGGCATGCAAAGATGCAAGATGGACACACGAAAGAAGCTCCGTCTCTGGCTGCGATTTTGGCGCATTTCTGAAAGAAACAGGCCAGAGATTAAAATTAATTGAGGACTACAGTGTTGGGCATCCCTAAGAAAAAGAACTGCCTTCACACCATGCAACGCATTTCCTCCAGTGGACAGACTTGATTCGACTGGCTGGAGATGAGGCGGTTGGTTGGCTTGCATCGACCAGCAAGCAGCGTATCGCACTTGCAAGAGATTCCTTGCGAGGACGTGGAGAAATCACACCCACTTTGTCGATTTGGGCTTCGTACGGCGCTGTACGGCCATGGAGACCATGTCGAAGGGAGAGCCTTCTTGAATTCTCCGCATGTAGCATCACTATGAACCCCGTCGTACGGCCATGTACGCATGTTTCCATGGCGAGAAGGGAAAGCGCAACCTTCTCTTCAATCTTCCGTATTTGTTCGTACGGCCATGCACGCGATCGCAGCTGCAAGCATGCAACACAACCACAAAGAGCTCTCTTGCGGATCAGTGCTGGCAAGCCAAGTAGGCTGCAGTTAGTGTGGTCAACCACCATCGTTTTGTCTTTTCCTTCCTTCCTTTCAGCCAGAAGGACGAGAAGAATCTCATGGTGGAAAAGCAATGAACTCGGCACCATTCAAGGTGATATTCAGTAACAAAAAGAAAACGACTCCAGTCATTGTTGGCTCATGCCTTCTACCACTCTCACTTCTTTGATTGCACAACTTCAACTCCTCCTTTGGACACGTCAGCCTGTAGCAGTCGCTCGCCACTGACAAACCGCTAATTCTGCATCTTCGAGTCAGATCGCTCCACAATATGAACTTATCCTGCACCTATAGCACGACACAGTGCGTCATCTGTAGCCAAAATGTGTGGCGGCTCTCGTTGTTATGATCTACCTCGAGTATAAAACGGCAGCCTCTGGTGGCTATCCTGGTGGGGCTGTTTGCTCTCGTCGTGTACTCTAGGATGGAGATTAGTTGGTACCTTTGATTGGTGGTGGGGTCTTGAGTAATCTCAAGCTTCGAGCTCAGAGGTCCTGGATGGCATGACAACGACTCGAAGACCTCCTCTTAACTGGCCGATGCGCAGGTCAAATTCCAGAATGCCGAGTGCACACTGAATAGGACTTTAGTAAATGTGACGCCTTCGACAACACATTCTCCCGGCCCTTCAGGTTTAACCAAGTAGCATAAGACTCGAAGTATGGATATTGTAGGTCGCACGCGTACCTAAGTATACCTCACTGAAACAAAAAGAATAGGACTTTAGCCCTTTGATTGCACAGATCCGTGGAGTGGGTGGGTTGTTGACAAAAGCACTAAGCTTGAACTTTAAAGCTTTCAAATTGACGTGGAGACCAGATAGTCCTTCGCCATTTCGCGATCTGCAACTTCGATTACAGCTCTCCCTCTATAACCAAAAAGTCTATCACGCGAAGATAAGTGAGCAGAGCACCGTGCTGCCAGTCAAGAGATACCAGAGTAACATGGACAGTCTAAATAACCAACTATGCCCGACAGTCCTCGCCAAGATGTCTGCAAAATTGGCAACACATCCGACGGTACACTCTACTTGTTCAGTTGCAACCAAGCCTCAGGGATTTCAAGCCAAGGACTCTAGCGAGCCAATACAGATGACGTAAAGTGAGCAAGGACTGCATGTACAAGACGAATTGAAGCCTGGCATACTAGAGACGAAGAAAAGGGAATCCAAGTTTCAGCTAAACAAATTGGCACATTCTTCAGGGAAGACGGCGCGGCACTACGACAACTGCTTGCCGCCGGTGAGAAGCTCCAGCTTGCAATCCTGGCGACGAATGAACGCCTTCAGCGTCTCGCCCCAGAACACCGAGTTCAATGCCCCCGCGACCGACACCAGCCACTTGAACCACGGAATGTATGCGAAGCGAAGATGTCCGTCATGATCGCCGGCGTGCTCGTCACTTTTGAAATTTGCGCTTCTGTCTATTAAACGAGCTCCACCATGCAGGAAGTCTACGCCCTGATGGCGAACTTGAGCACGTACGAAATGAACGCCGCGAGACCAACTGTGAACGGCAGCGTCAGGATCCACGAGAACAAGATCACGGCGGCGAGCTTCCACTTGATCGAGCCGGCCTCCTTCGCGGCCATGCTGATAAAAATCACCGCGCCGACCTGGCAGTGGGTCGTTGACACGGGGATCTCGAGCAGCGAGCACACCACGACGGTACATGCAGATGCAAACTCCGTGCAGAACGCACGGTCAAAGGTCACGACACTGATGTTCTTGCCGATCGTGTCCATTACCTTGTAGCCGATGAACCAGATACCCAAGCCGAGGAACACACCGCCGAGGAGCATGACCCACCATTGGCTCTCACGACTGGAGCAGTCGTCACGACCGTTCGTGAAGCCGTTGATCACAGCAGCGAAAGCAGCCGTGGCGTTCGCGGTATCGTTCGAACCGTGCGAGAACGACTGCAGGCACGCCACGAGGATCAGCAGGTGCTTGAACATATAGATGGCGTCTTGCTGCTCGATGGTCAGCGAATCGTACCCTGCGAGAAGCTCGAGCGATAGTCGCATCACTTGAGTGTTCACGAGGCTGTCGCCCACTTCAGGGGATTTCATGGACGCGAATTCACCAGCCTCACCCTTGCCGGCAGTGTCCGCGTCGCCGCCTTTCACCAGGTGCAAGCCGATGCGATTGGCCTCGCTCAAACTGGGGAGGTCCTTCTTGATGCGAGGCATCATGACAGTGACCACGATGATCAGAGTCAAAGTTCCGAAGCCGAGGCCCGCGAGGATGCCCTTCCAGCGAGGCTCTTTCTTGAACAGTGGTGCCTTTACCATGATCAAGAACACCACCACGAACACCACGGCGAAGTACAGCACTGGGACGAACATCATGGCGCGGAAGATCAAGAACTGCACGGCGTAGTAGATGGTGAGGGTGGCCACGCCAGCAGCCACCGGCGAGATGAATCACGAGGCGATCACGCCGCCGAGGTTGTTCCACCCCATCTCCACGCAACCGAAGCCGTGGTATGCGACCGGCACACCGAACACGGAGCTCACGATCGTGTGCGTGGTGGACACCGGCATCTTCAAGTAAGTTGCCGCCAGCAGGAAGATTGATCCAGAGATCACTGCGGACATCATGCCGATGTAGTATAGGTCCATGGTTGAGTTGCAGTAGCCACAGGCAAAGCAGTCTGGGCTCGAGAGGTTCGAGATACCCTTCTGGATCGACGTGGACACGCCATAGCCGATTGTAGTCGCACCGAGTACTTCGAAGAAAGCAGCAAGAAGACACGCTGGCTTCAAATTGATCGCGAACGAGTGCACCGTGGTCGCCCAGGCGTTCGCGCCGTCGTTACCACCGATGGCGAACGCCATGCTGGCGGCGACCAGCGCTGTGAGGATCAGGATGGTGTAGTTGTCCTTCGTGGAGATGTAGGCGCCGTCGTACGGAGCGCAGGTGCCGTCGACATAGCCCGTGGGGAGCTTGGCGTGACCACCGGCCGCATAGTCACAGGACAGCAGACCCGTGGAGCAGACCTGGTCGGCGAGGAAGCGGGTCCCGTAGGACACCGCTGAGACACCGAGTGAAAGAGCCATCTTGGAGGTTGTCGGTTAGACGATAGTCGATGAAGTCTTGAAGGCAGATTGGAGAATGAGCAAAGCTGAGAAGCAAGGTGAGGCTCGACTCGAGAGGAACTCAGCTGCTGGTGTGGAGGCTGTAGCCATTCAATAAGAGAGCGAGCGCCGTGTGTGGTGGATGGCTGATTGGTGATGATAGGACCGGAGCGGATCAGCTCTGTTGGAGCGCTATTGGTGACCTGATCTGGGATACGCAAGTCTACATATCTCAATTACACAGCCTACCTTCAGCTTCGTTGCGTGTGCGCACATGATGCAGCTGAAGAAAGATCATTGACAGCCTTTAATTGAGTCGTTTTCGTCTCTCAAACTTCAAGTAAAATGGTTTAATAAGCTTATTAAAATAGTTGCAGACCGCGGCGTGGACGACCGACCAGGTGACGTGTGGGAAGGAGACCAGACGAGGGAATGATGTCGTTTCGACGACAACCCAAGGTCAAGTCGTCCACCTCACTCGCCAAAAGGACACTTTTCTCAGGTCTGGCTTGCCAAATCTGAGAAAAACGTCCTTTTGAACCCAGAGGCATCAGAGACGAACAGTAAGTGATTTGCTGAGATTCACCATCGGAGTGACGTGATCAAGTCGACGTCTGACTAACTCCACTCGAAGTCTACCGCACCGACATTTGGCTTACTTCAACCTATTTGACTGGGGGGGCAAAAGCACCTAACTTGTTATGTTGGGTGGGACTCTCTCATCTGCCAGA
>JALBZB010000780.1:0-18395 GCA_038050625.1 Pythium sp. MPC-2022a | reverse complement strand
GTGCCAATCGGGGCAGGGACGTCGAGCGCTTCGTTCGTGCCGACCAGCGTAGACGAGCCTTCAGATTCAGTGGACGTGACTGCAGTGTTGGCAACTGATGGCAGGACTGCAGCAACTATGGTCACCACGGCAACAAGGAAGAGCTTCTTGAGCGAGATGACCGTCATTTGTTTGCTTGCTGCAACGTGAATGGCGCTTGACTTGACTTGAGAGGTAGACGCAAAATTGCGAAGTGAGGTCGGGTCCGCTCAAAGATCGCTCGGATACTTGATGCAGCTGGAATTGGCACACATAACTGGCATCTGGTAGCTCTAGCATTTAGAGGCAATGCGGTCATGCGCGGTAGGAATCTCTCGCGAGACCGTCTATGTACTGTATGGTGCTGTGTGACTGTAGATGTTTCCGGTTGCTGGTGTCCTTCATGTGCAGCGAAAGGGTATTTTTTGTGCTGTCAGGTTGGCACTGGCTCAATTTGTCCATTATGCACTACTGGTGCAGGTCAGGGCTCGTTTCACACGCGTTGCTTCCACCGTTGGGTATTACCCTGTGGGGGGGATAAGCTCTTCGTTGGATGGCTCTGTGTGGAGATGTCCACTTCAACTTGGTACAATGTACCAGTACTGGTACGAACATCACAATCGAACGATAATGTCGCTTATAAGAGCCAGTTTCGATTATAAGAGCAACGAGGGTGAGACCAACCTCCCAAGCTACCCTTGATGGCATGAGTTGACACTTGCTCCAAATATAAGTTTCCACACCTTTGTCTGTCCATGGGAGTTCAAGAACTCAAGATGCGCTCGGGGTCGCGACAACGCGAAGCACTTGGAGATTGCGCCAGCTCCGACGGGTTCAGGAGAGAGGTGTGATGCTGGGATTCCTCCACAGTGCCTCGTTAGGTAAGTATAGTTGGCAGGCACCGTCTAACACGTTCAGAATTCAGTTGATGTCGAGCGTGTACGTGCACAGTACTGACTGTTTGGAGGTTAAATCTGCAAGCAGCATTGATCTCCATCCAAGTCGCAATACAAACTCACACAAAAAGATTCGATCCTGTCATGGGTTCGGGTCTCTTTGATCTAGAAGCAAGCAAGTTATAGATCCACTCAGCCTTGGCTTGAGGGTAAACCAGAGCCAAGATTATTGATTACAACTACCGAGTACTTCAAGAAGTTCTTGCTTTGTGCGGAAAGAGTGAGGAGCGCTTCGAGTCATCAGCTGTCAGGCTGAGTATCATCCAATGAATGAGGATAGGCACCTTCAGCTTTGTTGGTGAAGCTTCATGTACTATCGCCGCCACCAGGATGTAGCACGTGCTATAAGGGAAAATGAGCCGAGTGCAGTCGAGATCTGGACATCGATCGATCAGTTCATGTCGAGAACGCCGCATCAGTCGACGATAGAACTGGACTGTTTAGTTTGAAGGATCAATAGATACAAATCAATCACGTAGCGATCATTCGTTGTATATTTTCTGAGTGAGCTCGATACAGTTGTGGTTACTGATTAGCAGCTCTGCAAAGACGGTCCTCAACTTAGCGAGGGAATCTACATTCCGCAGCATCCAAGCGATTGGTCGAAGCGCATCTCCAGTGTGCTCGAGAGCAGTGGGCCTGGGTACGTCGAGACCCTTCACAGCACCACCATTTGTGATCCAACGAGGTCGAGTACGCTGCCAATACCCAGAGTGGATCGTCAGGTTCTTCGGTTTTAGCCAAGTTTGACAACCACAACATTTACAGCGCTGCTGTGGAGGCTGCAAAAACAACGCTGTGGACATCCGGGATGTAATTGCGGACCTGCACAAGAAGACCGTCTTTGTAAAGGACTTGATCGTCTCATCGTCAATTCCAGCTCCGATTACCGATGCTCCGACTCCAACTCCAACTTCAGCACCAACGACCCGAGCTCCAACTTCTGGTTCTGGTGCTAATGAGATGACAACGGCGTTTAGCAAGCTTAAAAGTCTACTCTAGTAAAGCTGATAGGTAGACTTTAGAGATGCTTTCTTTTTCATCTTCTAAAACCACTTCATATTAAAGCTTAGAGGCGTGACTGGCTAACGTTGCTACTCATACATGTGAACGCCTTCCGCGCTAGTAAAAGATCCCAAACAGAAGTTCTAGGTACAAAAACTCTGATTCATCAGTTCCTCCTCCTGTTGTCTCTCGGCTGCAGCGTTCGCTCAGTTTCAGAGCGTCTACCTGTCTACCACACGTGCATCAAGTCCTTCAACACGTTCACGCTCCCTTCCCCCGCTCAATTTTCTTAGAAGCGCAGCTGGTCGCTCGGATCGATATCGTTCCAGCCCGTCATTTCCGTGTCCGCGAGTCGGAAATCGCCGTCCATCTCGACGCAATTGCGCACCGCGTAAAGCAGTTGCTTACGGCAGATCTCGTCGGTTGAGTACCGCGGCAGCTGCAGCGCAAAGAAGCACGTGTGCGACTTGGGAAGCTGCGAGTCCATCCAGCCTGATGAGCCAGTACTACCTGAGCCGCCATTGACGCCACTGCCGCCTTCTCCAGTCGACGATGACGCCACGGACTGGATCTTGAATTTTTGGTGGAACTGCGCGATCCCTGCTGGCAGCCGCGAGCGAGCCCACACGAAGCGCAGGAAACAGCGCTTGTCCTCCTCGTCCATCGCCGCGAGCACGCGCCAAAATCGCTGCACAAACTCGTCCTGGGGAGACACATCCTCGTCGTACTCGGTGTTCTGCTTGAGCAAGTTCACGTCCACCTCGGCCACACCGCACACGCGCTTCTCGAGCTCTTTCCACGTGAACAGACTCAGCGCTGTGGCGGGCAGGATCGAGTTGAGCCCCTGCTTGATGATGTTCATGACGTCGTTCGACTCGTCCGTCCTGGTGCGAAGCACGGCTTTCAAGTACACTTCGAGGTTGTCCAGCGTCACGACTTTGTTTACGCCATTTTCACAGAGCTCAATCACTTGACCATCGGACAGGAACGCTGTGAACGTGAGATCCATCGCTTCGAGCTGCTCCGCTAGGTCCTGGATACGACGGTCGTGATGATCACTCGTCACGCCTAGGGACTGCAGCTTCTGGTACTCTGTGACCACGCCTCGTAGGGTTTTCCAGAGCGTGTACGCGACAAAGTCGACTTCTTTCAGATTCGCCAGCGCGGCTTCCTCCTGATCGCTACCATCATCATCATCACCTTCATTTTCGCTCGCGAGGTACTTCCAGACCGAGATCGCCAAGTCGAGACGCACGCACACACGAGTGCGAAGACAGGTCCCCAACATTTGGCCCAGAAAGTAAAACATCTCGCCATGCAGTTGGCGCTTCTCTTCAGCGTTCTCTGGCTCGAGATCTTCCGTGTGCGTCTTGTTCGCTGTTGAGCTGGTGCTGCTGTTGTGTCTGTTGTGGTTCTGAACCTGTTCGTTTGCGTCTCCAAGCGCACGGGACGGTTCTCTCAGTAGCGCCGCGTTAATTACAAACTTTTCACGGTTCGCACCGACGCCATTGCGCCAATTCGGGCTCGGGAGCAAGAACGGCAGCAGGCACTCGGTCGGCGTCACTTCGATCTTCGACTCCGGTGCTGCTGTTGCCCCTGGATCTTGGCCGTTGTCGTCATTCTCATGCTCGGTGCGCAGCATCTGCAGCTCGGCGAAGAACTGCGAGAAGAACTCGCGGTAGGGTCCCCCGTAGTCGTCGACGCCTTCGCCTTCAAACTTGACCTTGAAGCTCCGCAGCTGACCGTCGTCCATTGGGTGCGAGTATACCATGCGCAACGTACGCAATGGGAGAAAGTGTAATTCTTCAAACGCCTGGCCAAAGAGTGAGAGGAACAGGCTCTTGGTGCTCCCAGGGTGGCACTTGGCGGTCGCTGCCTTGGGGCGATTCAACAGCACCTGAGGCAAATCTTCAGGGTAGTCGTAGTCGTCGTCTGCTTTCTTTGGCGAGTTCGCAGTCTTTTCCATCAGCGCAGCGAAGAACTCGTTCTTGATCGTGATGAAGAGGCTCCCGCGGCACTTGGAGGCCAGTTTGCAGGGCAAAAGGCTCGCGTCGGGTGAGAAATAGTGCCACGTGAGGTCGAAGTACCCGATCACGCGGCTAAAATATGCGTTGAAAAAGCGCAAAAACCCCAGTCGACATACAATATTGGTCTCGAAGTCACTTCTGCCTGTTGGAGAGGAAGGCGGGCTGAATCCAACTTTTGCCATCGCATTCTCCAGCTCACTCTCTTTTTGCTTGAGAACGTCGAGCATTTCGGATGGTAAGACGTTCCATGGACTTACGCTCGAGGTTTCGCAGAACTCGTTCAAAATACTCATGAGCTCTTGGTTGATGCTCAAGCTCCAGCGCGAGTCGTTCACAAATCCCTGGAACTCTGTAAATGATAGCGAGTCTGTAGTTGTCGGCAGAGAAGACAAGGCAACAATTGGCCTTGAGGAATTGGAACCTTGGGTGCTAGGATCGATAGCAGAGGTCAACTTGTCTTGATCAAGTACGAAAGTACCTGCTGCTGCATTCTGTGAAGATTTCGAAATCGTGCCGCTCACACTTATCAACGTCAGTGATCGCAGTTTCGAAGGATGGAAGAACCACGCACCCTGCTCGCCGTCGACTTCAACCCACAGCCGCTGTTCTGCAACTCCCACAACTACGCCATTGCCTCGACTCGTGCGCACACGCTCACCAGACTGGAAACCAAACTTAGAGCACTTGTCGCGAGTGATATCGACCCACAACGGCTTTCCTGCTCGCGTCGTGACGTATTTTTTGGACCCTGCGATCCATTGCGTCGTCATTTCGAACGCAGATCGGAGCAAGCCCTCACGCACTGGCTGCTTGTTGATCATCGACTTCATGAGTTCACACACGATCAGCGCTTCTTCAACGCTCCCAGGTGTACTGCTGCCGTCATTTACTTGCTCCACCTCATGTTTCTCACTCAAACTGTTATTCCCAGATTCTTGATTCACAACAAGGCTGTCTGCTGCAAACGACACTTGTTGATGCCGAGAGTAGAACGCCACTGCAGGGCATACTTCTCCGACAATGTTGTCAAAAGCGATCCCAAAGTCAACGCCATTTTTCGAGAACGAAAGAGTTCCTCGCTCACAGTCCAGCGTCACTCCAATGCAGTCTCCCTCACTGAAATTGTCTCCGTACGCCTTCACGCGATTCCGCTGATAGTACAGCGCTTTGTCTCCGATGTAGCCCCACGAGTGCTCGTCCGCACCGAGAAACGAATCGCTGCTCGCGCGCTGGTTGCCAACACCTACAAAGAGATATGATGAACTAGATTTCTCAATACGCACCTGCCAGGAGACCACGCCCGTCGAGAAGCTCTCGGTTGCAAACATTGTTTTCCATACTTCGTTGCCCGAATACCCCACGCTGGCTCCATCGTCTGAGATTGTTAGCAAGTTGCTGCGGCACCGCTTGCGATCGAACGTGAGGATGCAGTTTTGTCCATCAGAGGTGGACGCTTTACAAAGAGGAGACGAAAGCGATCGAAACGGATCTCCAGAGAGAGCGCAGATCATACCAGCTTTAGAGTCATCAAGAGCGCCAACACCACCTGAGAGTTCTCGAAGCACGTGCAGGATCTCGACATACGCCTGGAGATACACAGAAAATATCAATCGGTGCTGCACCACCTCGCGTGCATGACGCTGCTTTGCTGCGTGCAAGAAATCGTCAAACTCCAGTCTACTCTCGACAAGGATATTGTTGCCTTGAACCTTGTCGAAATTGCTGCCACTCCTGGAAATCTTTTGCAAGATGATGCTAATTATGTGCAGTCCCAGGAACTTGAGCGGCAGATTTGCAGACTTGAGACTGAACCGGAGACGCTTGATGAGCTGAGTCATCATCAATTGCGATGAATTCCACGACTTTAGACTGTTTTTCTTCAGTACCACGTCCACGATCCACGAGACGATCTCAATCGCAGGCTCGTCGTTCACAGCCTTGTCGGCGCGCTTGAGCTCTCGCTGCGTCCACAAGTGTGCATCGTACGACTTGTCCGATGCTGCTTTTTCAATTTCAGTCACACAGAATTCCAGAACTGCGACGAGAAACTTGTCAAAGTCGCGGTCGAGAAAGTGCATAATAGCTGATGACAGAACTTGCTCGGGCGTTCGCTCCTGTAGAAGCTGTTGATCAGTACGATCGGAATCTTGAACGACAACAATGGTGAACTGGTTCCCACGAAGAAGAACCATCTTCAAGAGCTGGAAGAACTGGCAGTAGTTCATTTGGTATAATGGTGGGATTGTCTCGTCACTGGGCAGTGAGTTTCCATCCAGTGCGCTGAGGTGGTGGCAAAGTGTCACGATGCATTGTCGCGCATACAGGACTGACAGCGTCTGCTCGAGGTTTTGCAGCGCTTTCACCATTATCTTCAGCTCCATTTGACTGATTTGACTGCGAAAGTGGGAGAGCTCGTGCAGATTGTCTTGAGATAAAGGCGCTGTCGGATCAGAGCTATCGAGCGGTTTTTGCGATTTCAAGAGCGACTGGAGCTTTATCTCTAGTGCTTCTGCGCGCCACGATTGCATGAAGCAATGCCTGGTGTTCGAGCGGTAACCACCTTCTTCAAAAGGGAAGTACATCTCGCCAAACACTTTACGAGCCATCTCCTTGTCATTCAATGGCGGGGCGACAGAGTCGGCATTTCTTTTCACCGAGACCGTGAGTCTGTTAGCTGATGATGAAGTGTCATCGTCCGGTTGCTGCCCATCTTCAAACCTTGTGGTTCTTGTGAATGGATTTGTAGACTCGGATGTTTTTGCACTCGCTGTGTCGCCATCAGCGCCATCGGCATCCTCCGCGACATTGTCGTCCTCTTCTTCATTAAATCGAGGGGTTTCACGTCCGCGGTCGCGCTGTTTGTCCAGCGAGGTCTGCAGTCGACTCAGATATTCGAGGTTGTCTACAATCCACGCTGATGCACACACAATGTCGTTCTCGGTTTGTTTGAGTGCCAAGATACACCACTCCTCTGGAAACCCCATGAGCATGAGCTCTTCGACAAACTCGGCGCGGTTCTCCTCTGCGTCTTCGTCTTCTTCGTCTTCATCTTCTTCGTCTTCATCTGCTTCTTCTTCGTCACCTTCGTCCTTGTCTTCCTCCAGCTCGTCTTCACCTTCATTATCACTATTGTCATCGTCTTCTTCTTCATCCAGCTCGCCATCTTCTTCTTTGGTTTCAGCAAAACTGTCGTCTCGAATCAGTCCTTCCTCGCTCAGATCTGCAATCTCAGCTTCATCGGCATCATCATCATATTTCTGCTCACTGCGTTGTCTGCTGGTTCTCCTGGACCCGATTTCGCTGAGCTTTGGAGTGACAGCTTCGTATTCATTCAACAAAGTTTCTGACGCTGAACAATCTTCAACAGCTTCTTTCTCAGCAGTCTTAACAAGCGTGAGCTCTGAAGATCTCCTCTGGTCGACAATGCCATTTTGGAATAATTGTTGCAGCTCAGTGTCGCCCTCATCTTCCATGTCGATCAGAACTTTGTAGACTCGTTGCCGGAGCAGCCAGACCTTGCGCTCAACTTCCGCACACGTTGCAAAAGAGGCATTCCCATCTTCCGACGTACTCATTTGGAGAGCCTTATCGATCAGCGTAGAGTTTCGTAGCAGCACGTGGGCGCTCTCAGAACTCGCTGATACTTGAGCAAGCGCTTTCATCACCAGGCTAGACGACTGCTTGCAGATCAACGCCAGCTGACCGGTACAGCTAAAGCCATTAGTAAGTTCATCCACACCAGAACCAAGTTGCTGGAGACACACACTCGTGATTGCGGGGATAAGCTTCGTAAAGAAACCCTCGCATCCCCTTCTCGGCGCGTACAGAATGCTCGGAACGAATGAAGCCGGCAGCTTGGACGAAGAAGACGCCACCCGCATAGGCTGAATATCTTGCGTGTTGACGCACAGGTAGCGAGGTCGAACGGCACCGATTACATCCACACCAAAACCTTGAGGACCTGGCTCACTCCGACGCAATCGAGAGTAGTTCAGTACCCGTTCGTACCAGGATCCATACGCGTCTCCTCCCCATCCCGAGCGAGCGTCGAGCACACTGCCGCTTCTGTTGTTTTGCCTCTGAGAATTGCTTATTGAAACGTAGGCGAACTGTCGCTTTCCTTTTGATCGTTCGAGACTAGCCGCTGTCGCTGATGCTGAAGTGTTTGAGGTACTCGGCTCGACTGCGATAACATGAGCGATGTCACCCGCCTGAGTTAATTCAATCGTCGCACCCGGTCGCATAAAATCCACGACTCCGCTGAGAACATGGAAACAGGCAACGCCTTCAACCATCTGCACGAGCTCGAGACTGACGACTCGCTGACCAATGCGAAGCAACTGCTCGGGTTGAGTGAAGGCATTGGTCACATTGGCCGCATTCGCTCCTGTCAAGCAGCTCAGAATTGTGCGCTCGATGGAATCTCTCCACTCTCGAGAGTTCTCTGTTGTGGACGCATACAGATGATGCAGCAACCCAATGAGTTCGTTCCTCAGAGCCAATGACTGGGACGCTGCGGTGAGCTCTTGCTTCTCCATGTCGTCTTGGAGGCTCCAATTTGCTGCCTTCAGCTCGTCACGAGGTGGGGACAGCTCATTCCCATGGACGCCAACTGGAAGCATCAATGTCCACGGCAGCTGGAGAATATCTTGCGGTGATGACGACAATTCGACACTACTGTTTGGACATTTGCACTCTGTGAAGCCAATGATGCGGAAGGCTTGCTGGACGAAGACATCCGCTTTCGAGATAAAGCCGAGTGCTGCAGGAATCTCGTCACTTGCGCTTGAAAGTCCATTAATGTCTTCATAAACCAGCACGCTGTACAACACAACCGGGCTTTGGTGCGGGAGGATCGCTCGTAAAACCCGGAGCACGGACTGCTGAATCCGAAACTCGTCTGCCTTGATGAAGAGTTCCCAAAGAAGATCCAGCCATTTCAAGGCGTGTGAGGTGAAATGCACCAGGCCTTCAGATGATGAACTAAGCAGCAATAGCACTGCAAGTTGGTCCAACAGTTTCCGATGTGTTTGTGCTTCAGCGCAACTCGCCGGAACCAAAGTCCTCGGTGTGCCTGCGCTCGTCGACGCATTTTGTTTCTTCTCGTCGTACACGATCCGCACGTGAATTGGAGACAACGATCGGTTGTGGAAGCGGAAATTGCTGAGCGAGCCATCGAAGCTTTTCAGTATGCCGGTGTCACTCTCAAATGCAGAAGAACACCGGCCAATATTATGGCTGAATGGACTCTTGGACGCCAAGGTGGACACGAGGAGACGCAAAGATGGCACCACTGAGTGGACACTCAATAATGATGACGGCGATGGCGCTGGTGAAACCTCAAGAGACGCTGGGAATCTTCCGAAATGGAAGGGGAGATCCACGCCCGCAGACGACAACGCAGACGCGTGTGCAGGAAGCAGGTTGCGCTGAGTGTCCAAAATACCGTTGATGTACAGGCGAACTTTGGACGCTTCGCAGACAATCGCCACGTGAGTCCACTTCCCGGAAGGCACGGCTTCTTTCGAAACCAGTCGCTCGTGGACAATGTACTTGGACATGTTCACACTCCCAATTGGTAAAATGCCTCCGGGTTGTTCAGGTCGCAAGTTGATCAGCAGCCCGAGTTCGAAATGCAAGTTGTTATCGCTCTCAGGGACAAGAATCAGATACGGAGCGATCTCGCGGTGGTTGCCTCGGAGGAAGATGAACCGTGGCTCTTGTTCTCGTGGCGAAAACCGAGATGACATTGGAGCTGCTCCAGTAGAGGACACTTCTGTATCGCTCTTTGTGTAGATCCAAGTCGTGATACTGAATTCGTTCGGCTTGGCCAGTGGCGACATGGCAGGTCGTCTTGGTCTACATCCCGAAGGCGGGGGGTTTGTCATTTCCTCGTAGGTAAACGACAGTCCTTTGGTCAGCGGAGAGAACCTTTTCGGTGTCCAAATGATCTCAAAGCTTCGTCTCATTGTCGCCGCACTCGGCAGTCTTGCTGTCTCTGGGATACTCTCCCTGGAAGCTGCGACCTCGACAACTCCAGTTACTAGTCCTGTTGGAGTACCAAGCACGCTCTGCGAGATCTCCAGCGTTTGAGCAAAGATCAGATCAAATATGTCGGACAGCGCCGGATCTGTCGGGACGCCGACCGCGATCTCTCTCGACATACCAGTAGATGCTTCATTTCGAATAGCAGCTTGTACAGCGAAATGCGCGCAAATGTATCGGAACAGTACCCACAGTGCGTCTTCCAGGCGATCGAGGCTCTTGGGTGTATTGAGAGAGCGTTGCGAGTCCCCACCACCCGCAACGATGTTGCTACTGCTCATTGGTAAATTCACCACCTGCTTGGACTTTGAAATGCGCTTCGAGGTTTCTTGCAGAATTGAAAGAATGCCGATATCGTTCACAAACTCAAACTGGTCGACCTTGATATGGATTGCCCAGCAGCTCAGCAGCATTACCAGCGATCGACACGTGGAGGCATCGTCACTCTCAGCAAATTCTGTGGTAGCTGCAGCAAAGAGCGAATTCGACTTTTGCACGATCGTCTTCGTCACTTGGGTCAGGAACTCAGACAACGCAGAATTGTACTGCTCTTTGAAGAATAGCCCGATGTTTGGACTCTTCGGTCGAGTGAGCGACGACTCGATCATGTGCGACTGGAAGACCACCACTTGACTGAAACAGTGAACGACATCTGCTTGGATCGACTCGAAAGACGGAATCGAAAGCACTTCGCTCATGGACTCCAGTCCTCGCGCGGCGCAACTTGCGCGCCGGCAAGGATCCACTAAAAGCGCATTGACTGTTGCGAGTGATGAAACAGGCTTGTCGGTGGTAAGGAAATCCAGGATCTCCGACGAAACTTCGCTATTCTTCTTCTTGATCTGCCACAACCGGCCGATCCATTTCCATCTTGTCATCGCATGGACCAAGATGCGTACTTTCCGCCATTTTGAGCTCGGAAACGCGGCCAAAAAGGGCAACTGGTGGTCCAAATACACCGAACTCATGTGCTTCTTGAGAGAAGTAGAAGATAGGAAGTGGACACTCGTGTTCTCACCAGCAAACACTGGAGGGTCGTGTGGAGAAATAAACCCACCGTCCAGTATCATGTACTTGTGTTCTTCCTCGTCTTGGATCGACACCATTAGGAGAAACTGACAGCGTTCCACGATGTTTCTCTGAAGCTTGGTGACCGCGATCGACGAATCCCCATCTTGTGATGCACCACTGGAGACAGAGTTCTTGATCTCCATTTTCTTCGCTGAGAACCGACGGCGCAGCTCGGCAACAAAGTGCCACAGGCTAAGCAAAACCCGCGGTGGAGACTTGGAAGGAGGTGTTCTTGTCCCGTTGCTGAGTGCGAAGTGAAGAGCCTGGTGTGCGAGCTGATTGTGGTGCAGGATGGCTGCGAACGCCGCATATTCGATACAGCTTTCATCTTGGAACAGGGTGGCGTCGCTGGTAGACTCGAAGTTCATCGCTACTGGAGATGGCTTTACTTGTCGAATCAGCATACGATACGATGCGTTTGTCTTGGCGTAGTGCGCACGAACCCAGTCACAAATCACACGAGCTTTTGCGCAGCACTCACCGATGCGAGCTCCGCACATGCAGCTTAAGAAGTTGTCGATGGATACTTCACTGAAAATGTCCACGTAGTTGTCCACGTGCACCGCAACTGGAGTTTGGGCACCATGCATCCATTGTGCATCGCCGTTCTGGCTGCCATATCGATGTGGTGGGAGCACCAGTGAAAACGGTCTCGTGTCAGAGGTCATGGCTGGCTCAGCTTTCAAACTCATCCACAAAGGCACGTGCTGGACGATGCGAGTCGCATCGCTAATCGCAGTCTCTGAATTCGCCGTTTGCTTGATGGACTTTCGCGTGAATGACGAGCTCAAACCTCCTGAGAAGAGCGGACTCGAGAGCCATCGATGTGATATACTGGTAATAGACGATTCATCATGTGAAGCCTCGAACACAAAGAGAGGGTTTGCAATATTCAGCGTCACTGCCATCTCTGCAGTCAGCACGAACATTTCTTTCTCCAGCAAGTAGCTCCAGGGGAGGCTGACCACATCTCCGATTGTAGTTCCTGGAGAACCAGCAGCCGAATGAGAGTCACCAATACCACGAATTAACCCGATCCTTGAGGTTAGAGATGATCTTCCCCGGTTATTTGCACTTCCGGTAGTAGCAGCAGTCGAGCGCTGTCTCTGTCCCAGCCTTCTGTCTGTTTCTCGAACGGCTGGACTTCGCTGATTGAAATCGTCCAACAGATGTAGTAATTTCTTCGTGTGCGAGAGGAGAGTGACGGCAAACAGCGGGTTGTTGCTGAACACCAGTAGACTGGAGATCATAGACGGCAAGACCTGACCTACAATAGAAGCTTCCACGATCTCAAAGAGCGAATTGTCAATCGTGCGGTAGTCATCGCCATGGGAAGCAGGAGCAGCGTGCATGTTCATATGACCAAAGCTTGGGCTCGGTGCAGATTCTTTCGATATCACTTGCAGAAAGACGTCGCAGGACTGAGAGATGATCGCTTGAGTAAACTCGAGAAAGCAGCGCCAGGGCAGTGGCACATCATCCATATCGTGGACGTCGACACGAAACACTCGATCGATGAGAACTGCCACTTTCTCCTTCATACTCAATTCAGGATCACACTCGAGAGCGTCGATGTTCTTCACCCAGCGATCACAACTGGCTGCCCATGTTGAGATATGTTTTTGAAGCACAATCACCATGTTGAACAAACTCAAATTGAAGCTTGCTGTAGTCGCGCTTTTGGTGATCCCACCAGCCGCCATTGAGCTCATCTCGCCCGAAAACGGTGCCGCTTCGCCAATTGCACGTGTGAAGTCTATACCGATGCGCTCCAATAGGGCAGTGTAAACACTGGTTATCCCAATCAGTGACTTAGTTTTCCCAGGGCCGACAGGGATCATCACAGCTGGCAAAGCGACACCGTTGATCGCGGCAAGAGGAAGACACTTGACAACAAGGGCATCGTCCGCCATCCTTCTTAGCAGCGGACTGAGCAAAAGTTTCCTTGATCGCGGGTACGACTCCGTCGTCAAAGGATGCTTCCCAGTGCCACCACCGCACACGCAGCACTCCATGCTGGCGTTGTTGTGGTTCTCGATCACATAGAAGAAGAACTGACGCTGCTCACACTGGCAGAGGAAAAAGAGTTCAAACCCGAGCATGAGTGTCTCGACTGCTTCACTCGCTATCTTTGCGGTCATCTCCTGGCTCATGGCGTCAGCTTCACTTCCAAATATCAAACTGCTGCGCTGTTTGATGTCCACTAAGGACATGAGGGAATCACGAAGTTGATGAATCACGACCAGCATTTTATCGAGCTCTTTCAAGGACGGAGGTATCTCAGCAGCAGCATTTCCATAACCAGGGTTGCTGGAACCAAATTCACGACCCTGGGCAACGAGTAAGATCGTTTTGCCGAGTCCTGAGCGGATCAGCTGGGCGAGGTTCGCCTGGAGAAGCCTGACACACACCAACAAGATGTACACTTGCAGCTGGATGCTGCTGACTCCTTGGATCGAAGCGCGGGATGACTGAGATGATTCGTGATGATGAGCGCGCGACAAATGCTCAATTTTCTTCCCACTGAGGTGCCTCAGCAGGACACAAAGGCTTTCGAATGTGGAGCTGCAAGTGTGGATGACATGCGGCTCGAAACAGCCACCGAAGATACCGCACACATCAAAGTTTGTAGATGATGACGCTGTCTTGATTGACGCTTGAAGTTGCTGGATGGCTTCCGAACTGGGGTGCTGAAGATCTGGGTACACTCCATGTTTAGGCAGATAGGGCTTGCAGAGACGATCGAGCTCCGCCAGAATGATCACAGCAGCATCAACCGAGTCAACACCACTACTGCTGCTGCTTTGCGCAGGCGACGGTTCTTCACTTTGGGAATCGCATGTGCCAGCTAAGGACTCGGCAGCAGCTTCGAGTTTCCTCCCTTTTCTTCGACAATCGTCTTCGTCTCGACAGTCTTCTTCGTCTGGATTCCAGCTAGGGTCCACGCAGAAATCCTCCACTTCATCCGGTAGATTCTTCCTTTTCTTGTGCTCAGGTTGCTTCCCAGTTTCCCCGCCTTCAGAAGTTATTCCAGCATTTTGATCTAGAATTTTTCGGACATTCTGCGCTGAGAGAATCAACGATGAGTTGACCAGCCCTTGTTTGAGGAGAGCCTGACCATCGATGTTCGACTCATCGTCACCATTCCCATTGTCGTCTCCATCTTGATCACATTTCTCCTCCTCTTTGCCTCCAGTTAGCACGATCGTGTGATAAAAGCCCGCGGCGACCATCGCGATGCGCTTGCCAAGAAAGTCTTCGATCGAGAACGGAAACAACCTCTCTGTAGTGTCTCCTGTGCCGAGTTGTCCGTGGTTGTTTCGACCAAACACGTACAGCATACCACTATCCGAGACTGTAACCGTGTGGTAACACCCGCACGCAAATCGGATGATCTCCTTCCCCTCGAGTTCCTCAATCAGCTGCGGTGCCGCAAAGCGCTGCTGCTGAAGCTGAAGGTTCGCTGCTGGGGTTGCGTTGGATTTTCCAAGTCCCAGTTGGCCATAATCATTCCGACCAAATCCAAAGAGATGTGCACCACCGCAGAGGACAATGCTGTGGTAGTACCCGCAGCGTATTTCGAGGCACACGTGCTTCTCAAGTCCGCTGCGCACTTGCATTGGCACCAACTGGTTGTCGAGGGAATCAATACCAAGCTGACCGTAGTCGTTCTTCCCAAATCCGTAGGCTTTCCCGCTAGAGCTCACCACCATTGTGTGGTATTGACCGCAGGCGACTGATACGATGTGTTGATCTGCCAACGTCTCAATGTGATGCGGCACCTTGCGGTCAATCGTGTCGTTGTGGCCCAACTGTCCGTAGTCATTGCGTCCGAAGGTGTAGACATACTCGCATCCTCCGCCAACTTCATCGCATGTGAGAATCGTGTGGTAGTAGCTGCATGACACAAGCCTCACGATCCTCGCCTCGAGACTGCGGATGAGCTTGGGTACGTTCTCACTCGTCGTATTGCCGTGACCTAGTTGACCGCGATAGTTGTAGCCAAACGTAGCGGCCCGCCCATCTTGCGTCACGACCACGCTGTGCTCGCAGCCGTTGTACGCATGTACTTGCGCGATCATGTGGTCGCCAAATTTGTGAATTTCCGTGATGTTGTTCACCCGATTTGTTACTCCGACACCACATTGACCGTTGTCATTGTAGCCACAGGTTAACATCGTGCCATCTCCACACAACACGATGCTGTGTTCATTACCAGCACTGACTTGAACCACGTCCTTCCGCTGGAGCGCCTCAATTCGATCAAACGACTTCCGAGTGATCGTGTCTCCGTGTCCTAGTTCGCCATACGAATTCTGTCCACAACTCCACACCTCTTTGTCTTCACACTCGTCGTCACCCGACAGCAGCATGTTGTCCCCATGAAAGTCACCATTGGAAATCCCTGCTGATGACAGTTTTTGAAAAGCTCGAGTTGTCAATCGTGTTGTTGCCTTATGAGGGACGCTCACTTTCGCAACATCGAGTTCGCGAAGAACAGAGAATACACTGAGCGGCTTGAGCTTTGGACACTTGACAGTCTGCACGAGCCCATCAAGCCGACTTGTCGACAACGAGGAGAAACCACCTCGCGACGAACTGTCCTGCATCGTCGAGATATCCAGCGAATACGCAGCATTCCCGTTCTGAAGCAGCTCTTTCAGATCCCCTTTCATTCTCGACTTGTAGCCTCCTGTTGTACCAGCAATGGGCGAGCTAGAGTACCCATGATGGTGGTGGTGGTGAGCAGCAGGGTGTGACGAAAGAGCGATATTCACTGTAGTATTTGTGCTCGTAGAGCCGATTGCCTTGGGTACAAATCCTTTTGGCAGCGCCTTGCGTTTGACTTGGTTTACCAGATCGTAGGTGCTCGAAAGCGTCGTTTCTGGGTCAGCGCGCTGACTTGATTGCACGTATTTCGACGCTCCAAGCTGCTTCAACTCGACTGTACTCGCAGTCTCGACTTTGCTTTTTCGCCTCAGTACAACAACTTCGTCCTCGTGATCCCACTCGCCACTACCGCGTGACGCAGGATGCTGGTCTTCATGCTTCGCTCGTAAAAGTGGAGCAGACGAAGTGAGTGGAGACGACAGTCTGGGTGATACAAGAGATGCTGAGCTTTGCTGGTGACCGTCTTTCGTCTCGCTGCAGTAGTCGCTTGCACCGAGAATCACCTTTATTGTCAACAGAAAATCGCGAAGAGAGCTCCTCGCCGCCGCCAAGTAAACCAACGCGTTCACAGCGTTGGTGCGGTCAGTGACGTCGAATTCGCCCGATGTTGAAGCGACGGTTTGAACCTTTAGAGACGAAGGTCCAGGCTTCAAGATGGACGGCGCTGGGCAGATTTCCAACAGAAAGCACTGAATTCTGTCCACAAGCTCTTGAGATTCCGACGCCGCAGTCGAGCCAAATGCACTGCTTGATGAAGATGGCCTGCTTTGATCTGCTGCTGCTGCCGTTCCTCCTCTTGAGATTGATGGTGATTGCGTAAGGCTCTTTGGAGCCAGCGACTGCGACGGTAGGTTTTGGATGAGCGACACCAGCTCCGACAGGATCTCTTTTCGCTGCGTCAGCGAAGTGGATGACTGGTCGATCAAACTGGAAAAGAGCGTAAACACCACTTGAATTCCCATCGAGGCTTCTCGTGCGACTTTTTCTTTTGGTTTGATCGGCAGCAGCTGCACCATCCCAAAAGATGAAGCGTCCCCAAAGTCTTGTCCACCTGGGCGGGTGGTCGTGATAGATCGTCTTCGAGCTGTTGTGGCCAATGATGACGCAGATCCGGAAGAGTTCGGCAGCAAAAACTGCGGCATTTGAGCCTGACGGATCACATTTTGCAGCATCTCGAGAGCAGATGTCGACAGATTCACGAGTGCTCTCTGGTGCTGGTGCTGCACTTGGACTGCTTCATGGACACTTCGCAGAATATACCGCCGCAGTGCCAAAAGATCGTAGAACGGATCCGGAAAGCTACACAGGCGCAGCAAAAGTTCCTTGAGCTTCTGCAGCATGAGCGCGGCGAGCTCCGGTTGCTCCAGCTCACCAAACAAGTACAGCGCATTAAGCAGATCCAGTTCTTTGCGAATCTCCGTCTCAGCATCACCGCCACCACCACCGCCGTTCACCAGCTCGAATTGCTTTGCAGCTGTCGAGGACTGGTCACTCTCAGACCCAGCGCCGTCTTCGCCTTGATCATCTGCCGATGAAAAACCTGACTTCCCGTGTATCAAGCGCTGTTGGAGCGATAGTCTTGACGGCGTGGCACTCGCAAATACCCCACAGCTGTTCAACACAATGCCAATTGAAGGCGCTAGTGATGAAGGCGAGCCGGTCTTTCCTGCTGAATGCACAGCAGCACTCTGACGATGCGCACTGGCAGCTAAGAGCGTCTCCATGCGGCGCAGCTGCTTCGTGAGGAACTCTTCGTCGCGCAGCTGGTCCATCGTAAGTCGGCTCCAACGCATGTCGAGGCGCGGCCGCCGCGCAGGGCCGCTGGACGACGACAACGAATGCGACGCATGATGGCGGAGCGACTCGTGAGAAGACGGGAGGAGGTACCCGGTGCTGCTGAGACTGCTCTCTTGCTGTCCCATGATAGCGAGATGCTGATGGTAAATGATATCGGTAGTGAGGGGGCACGGGGCGTCTTCAGCAGCGCATGCGGTGCTCAATGCGGCCAAAGGGCGGCGCGCGCATTCTTTGCTCTTTCACTGTTGCTTTCCTTTTCGCTTTTGAGCCAAAATTGCTCGCCCGCAAGATTGGAGATTGTGACCAGTGCGCTTTGATAAGGCGATATCAGGTCAATCTGGTGCTTCTTGCATTTCAATCAAAGTAACTGCACTTTTTGAAAAATGGGATCACAAAAAATACCTTATTTTCTTCACTATGTGATTTCGAGGAGTTCCGTTCATCAATAGTAAATCATCCGAGGGACAATTGCTTGATCGGGGCAACGACGTCGACCCGAGAGACCAGCTCCGCTTATGTTGATACATTTACAGTTTACGCTTCCAGGCTTTACTGGATTTCCGTGTCGCGTTGGAGCTCGATGTTGGGGACATGGCCGTGGACGGAGTGGTGGTCAGAGCGGTGGTGTTAGCGACAACTAGAGTCGGAGAGGCAGTCGACAAGTTGTCTTCTTCGTCATACTCATCGAATGAGGTCTGTAGCGACGACGATGCCAGAACGCTGATCACGTTGGCCGCGGTCTCGTCACTGCCACTGCATTTCTGCACCTGCGCTGGCACACCGAACTTGTAGTACTGCTGGTAGT
>JALBZB010000779.1:0-18423 GCA_038050625.1 Pythium sp. MPC-2022a | reverse complement strand
CCGCTGTAGTTGGCTCTGGTGACTCTCCGAGTCTAGTTGGTGGTTGTCGTGGTGGCGGTTTGATGTGCTGTTTAACCGCTGGTCAAGACGGTTCTAGGAGAATTTCGCGCTTTATAGAGGTTTCGAATGGCTCTCCCTTTGACTTGCTTTTTGTATGGTTTGGGGGATAATGCAATTTTCATTTGATTTTTTTTAAATTCACAATAAATTTCTAAAATTCACATTTTCTTGTAGCTTTGGCTCAAATAAGCGAGCCCAAACAGTCAATGCGAAAAGAGAAGGCGAGTGCGCAGGCCATAAGCGGCGTCTGTAGTGAGAGGGAGCTTGGCGCGTGAACGCAGGAAGCAGGTGACAGGATGATGCGCGACTACGATTATCTGCAGCAGCGTGCGTTCCTGAACGTGGACGTGCTGGGCAAATCGGTGGCGGGCGTGGCGGAGGTGGTGCTGGCGCCGAAGGCCGCGATGCTCAAGGTCGTGCGGCTGCACGCGCGCCAGCTCAAGGTCAAGCGCGTGCAGATCAACGGCCACGACGCGGTGTTTGAGCAGCTCAACTTTTTGGGTGAAGTGGTGGATGAGGCCTACCGGGACCTCGCGACCTTCGATCTATTCTATCGCGGCGCGATCGTCGCCTCCAAGGAGGGCGAGCTGATCATCCAGATGCCGCGCGAAGTGCACATTCTGCCGTTGTCCGAGGCGGATCTACTGGCGGCAGAGAAAGAGCGCGCGGCGGTCGAGAAAGCGGCGCGGAAGCGACGAAAACGTAAGCAGCGCGAGGAGCAGGAAGACGAGGACGAAGACGAGGAAGAAGACGAAGAGGATGACGATGAGGACGACGACGACGAGGAGGACGAAGACGAGGAGAACGACGGTGACAGCGGTGGCAACAAGCTTGTGTTAGACGAGTGGGATGTAGACAAGCTGCCGAAGAGTACGACGGGCTTCAAGCCGCTGATCGTGCGCATTGAGTACGAGATCAAAGACCCCACTGGCGGCATGCGGTTCGTGCTCCCGGACGAAAATCAATCCAAGCGGTCGCCGCACATGTACACGTACTGCGGTCCATTCGGAGGTCTGTGTGACGGCGCGCGCACGTGGATGCCCTGCCGCGATACGCTGCGAGACACGTGTCCGCTCCGCTTGGAGATCACAGTGCCGTACTGGTGCGTCGCCGTGTGCAGTGGGCAAATGGTCCAGCAGGTGATCGACCGCGACGGCCAGTACCGGTCGTTCCGCTACGTGATCAACTCGAAGACCAACTGCTCGTCGATTGGTTTTGCGGTCGGTCCGTTCAGACTGTACGTGCCGCCCGAGATGTCGCGCATGACGCACTTTACGCTCCCTGAGTACTTTGAAGACATTGTGTACTGCACGTCCAAGCTCTCGTCTACGATGGAGTACTTTGAACAGTGTCTGAGCTCTAAGTACCCATTCAAGACGTATCAGCAGGTGTTTGTCGAAGACCCACCCGAGGAGATCCAGTACTACGCTGGGTGTTCGTTTTTGGACAAGAACCTGCTGCACGGACCGCGGATCATCGATCGCGACTTACCCTCGCACTTGGCACAGGTGAAAGCGCTGGTGGGCAGTTGGATCGGCGGCGCGGTCGGCATCCAGACCACGAAAGACGCGTGGGTACTCATCGGCATCATCGGCCACTTGGTAAACACGTACGTGCGCTCGATCTATGGCGAAGAAGAGTACGGCTATCGCATCCAGTTGGCGATGGACGCGCTCACGACCATGGAGTTGACGACCGACAGCTTCTCGTCCGCGCTGCTGTCCTCTGAAGTGGACGTGTACGCCGAGTACGATCCGTCGTCACTGCCGTTTCTCGAAGTGAAAGCCCCACTGGTGCTCCACATGATTGAGCAGCGTGTCGGTCCAAAGCATTTAGCGATCGCGATCCAGCGAGTCGTCGCGGGCAATAATGCAGAGCTTCCCGCGAGCGCGACAGATGGTGCTGCTATTAAAGAAGACGGAGAGGATAAAAACGGTGGTGGCGGAGGAGTGGATGAGAAGAAACTTGCTTCGCGCGATGGAGACGACGACGCAGCCGACGTTGAAGCAGACAATAAGAACTCGAAGGCTGGGCAAGACAACAACTCAGCGCCAGAGCCGCTCTCAACGCTCTCATTCTTGAAAGCCGTGAAAGCGATCGCAGGTGCGCCGGGGCAAGATCTGACGAAATCATTCCTGAGCTCGTGGATCCTGGAAGCTGGTATGCCGTTCTTCACCGTCGGGTACTGGTACAACCGTAAACAGACCCAAGCAGAGGTCGTGCTCCAGCAAGAGGTGCCTCCAGGCGGGAAGCTGTACACTGGCCCAATCACGATCACGATCGTCGAAGATACAAGCGAGTACACGTACCAGAAGCGCATTGAGAGCAAACGCCACAAATGGGACTTTCCGTGCCACTCGAAAGTCCGCAAGAAACGCCGCAAACGCCAGGGACTCGCCGATCCCGATGATTCAGTCTCGGTGGGTGGTCCAGGCATGGGGCTGAACGACACACCCGTGTTCTGGGTGAAGATCGACACAGGCTGCTCGTGGCTGCGTCACGTTGTGATGCATCAGCCGGACTTCAACTGGATGGAGCAGCTTCTCTCGGACAAGAAAGTTGGCTCGCGCGTCCATGCTGCGAGAGCGCTCGCGCTTTTCCACCAGCCACACGAAAAGCCAAACGTGATGTCCTGCCGTGTGCTCACGGAGTGCATGAGTGGACTCACGACCCACTCGCGCCGCCTTCGAGCGGAAGCGACGCTGTCGCTGGGCATCTGGCAGTCGATCCACGCGCCGCTCACGAACGCGAACACGCAGCTGCCGATCTGGAAGGCGATGCACAACCTCTTCCGAATCTTCAAGGAGCACTTTTTCGACCGGAACACTGATATGCCACTGCCCAACTACTTTGTGCCGTCTGGTGGTAAAGTCATCCTGGAAGCGCTGGGTGCCCAACAAGCGTCGATCTCAAGCAAGCAGATCCAGGTGCAGGACTACGCAGCTGGCGAGTACGAGATCAAGAAGACAGTGCCACGCGCGTTGGCGATGATCCGTGCGCAGAATGGGAAGTCCCCGCCAGAGATTGAGACTTTCCTGCTGCAGCTACTGACAGAGAACGACAACTCGAAGAACTACGTGGAGATGGACGACCAGTCCCAAGTCGCGGACGATTGTTTCTACATTGGCAACATTGTACTGTCGCTCTCGCTGCTCAGTGTGGATCGTCCGATGCACTCCACGGGTGACAAGAAGGTTGTGAGTGAGATCCTGCGCTACTTGCACTACGATCAAGTTCAGCCAAGCTACCGCAAGACAGTCACTGTTTGCTGCTTGGAGGCACTGTGCAACCTGATTCTCGCAGGACGCTGTGATGAAAAGCAGGTCAACTTCCACGAATACGCATCGCCCAAGCACATCAACGTCGTGCGCAAAGCGGCGATCGAGTGCATCATTCGACTCTACTTTGCTGAAGACCCGAATGGCCCGAGTGCTGCCAACAACAGCCTGTCCATGGGCACTGTGGCAGCTCGTCAGTCAAGCTACAGCGCTGTCAAGCGAGGACCTATTGCGGCAGATAGCCTCACGAATGTCTACGGTCCAACTGCAGCGCTGCTCTGGGTATCGAAGTTACTGCAGGTGGAAGACTCGCCAGGTATCCGACTGTTTAGCGTGCAAGTGTGTCTCAACTGCATCCGTGGCTTCCCACCAGGAGTTGCCACCCAAGTGCTCGCGACGTGGGATCACAGCTACACCCTGGGAGTCATGACGTACATCCAGATGCGCGACTCGACTGCGTTTCTGCTGAGAAGTCCAGAAAAAGACAAGATTCTGGAGCTCTTTGACCTCCCGAACCTGTCAAAGCTCCGTGACGACAGTACTTCGGCTCGCCGGGTCGCCGAAGAGCTCTGGAAGTTGATGAACTCCACGACTGGTGTCGACCAACGTTTGCGTGTGGCGCTGCTCGTGCTCTACCGCAAGATCTGGGGCGAGACGACTCCGATCGCGGTCGCCCACACTGTGCAAGATAAGCCTGCGAACTGGGCGGGTGGGTACGAAAGTCTGCGGTTGATGATGGAGGAGAGCAAGAGTCGCATGCTCGCGGCGAACGGTCGCTCGTCGCAGTCGTCCTCGTCGAATGGGTCCTCCTCGCTCGGAGGACGACAAGGTGGCAGCAGCGACATGGTCGGCGGCAAGCGCAACTTCTCGGGGATGTCATCGTCCGGCGGAATGCCGCCTTTGGGTGGATCCTCGACTTCGAATGCGGACGCCGCACTCGAGCAGCTCCGCGGCAAGAAATTCAACATCAAGATGGGCGAAACGGTGTTCCGGTCTCACAAGATCTAAGAAGAGGAGCAAATAGAGCCATCGGTTGGTTGATTGGTTGTATGCGAGGTGAGAGCCAGCAGGTGGACATGTTAACAGGAGGAATGGCACATTCGACAAAGATACTGTATGCATCTGGATCGCCTGACACGCAATGATTGCTCTCGTGGGCGTGGTGTTTTCGTGAGCACCATGTTGCTTGTTTGTTGCTTTGCTGGTGGCAGAAATGGGTCAGTGTGACAGATGCGAGGGAGCGTCAATTCAGTGGGAGAGCTTCTCGAATGTCCTGAAGATCGCTTCACGATGTCGTCAACCGTACCGTATCCACTGACTTAAATGCGATATATCGTGCATAAACGAGGCACAACCGACCAACAAAAGTGAGTTGGTATTGAAGTGAGGCGGATTAAAAATCAGATATAATTTGCATATCATGACACTTTAGCCGAAAAGCGATTCTTGATGAAAGTGGAACACAAATGACACTCAGAGCGCAAAGTAATGCCCAAATGAGAACGACATCTGTATTTAACTTATCAAATTTATCCATCTTGATAAGCTTGGAGTGTGTGAGGAGCAAATCACAAACCTGACCTGGTCAAAATCCTGAAGATCAAGAACCATGTGTTGACTGGGGTTGGACCGAGAGCCCGAGGATTGCAAATCGCCACCAACATTCACGACACAAACCTCCCATTCCTTCCCAGTGATTTCGTTTGGCGCGTGCGCGCATGTGTGTGTTCGTGTGTATGCTTTGATGCTGTGTGTGTCTTCCTTATTATTGCAGCATCCTATCGGATATCCTCACTCCAGAATTCATTTCGTATTTTGAAAAATCGTTCACTCCCCTCACTTTGGTTTTTGTCAGTAAGTACAATCCGCAATGTTTACCGGCCTTATTGACGCATCGTTGCGTGCATTACTTGTAGATCAACCAATCCGGATCTCACTTTCTCTCTCTCTCTCTTTCGAGCCATTGACTGACTGACGCGCTCGACGTGCCACGCAATAATAAATGAGGAGGAGGACCACGCCAGGCGCGCTCATCTCTTCTAATCCACGGGAGCGAAGTTGAAGAGGCGAGTGTCATTGAGCAATTTGTTACAACCGACAGCAGTGGGAAGCAAGCAAGCATTATTGATCCTGATCTCACTTCTTTTTGGCACACCGCCACAGAGCAACGTCCAGGAAACTACTTGTGTGTGATCAATCACATGTGAGGCGAATCATCTCTCTCTGGAAATTGCTTGATCACATTCTTGCGTGTGTGATCATGTCAGGCGAGTCACTCTCTTCATCGAGGACCGACCGCATGAGTTCGTCCCATCTCCCTCCCTTTTTCACCTTCACCCTTTTTCCCTTTTTCAAGCCCTTTCCTCTTTTTTCTTACAAACGACAACCAACCAAGCTAATAAACGGCTCACACAAAGCCACATGTTGTTAGCTCATCCCACCATCTCCTTTGTGTGTCACCTGTCTCTTATGACATCTTTTATATGATGTGGTCCACTCCACTCTCTGGGGTTTCAGTTCCCCCCAAAGAAAACCCGCACTCTTTCCTTTTCTTTTTCATACAGACGCACAGTCAAAAAGGCAAGTGAAAGAAAGGCATTATTCAGTCAGTCACTTTGACTTGAGAAGAGAGAACGAGAAGAAGAAGCCGAGCGAGCGCGCGTGAGTGACGAGAGAGCAGCAGCATGGCGGCCATCCCCACGCACGACGCGCGCGACTTCCTGCGCTTCCTGCGCGCGCAGCCGCTCGAGACGCTCGTGGCCGACGATGCGCGCCTGCTCACTCTGCTCGTGCAGCAAGTGGTGCGCCGCGCGATCGAGCCCGAGTTCATCCCCGCGTTCCTGGACGCGATCCTGCTCGCGCACTTCACGGCGCCGGACGACGATGCAGCGGCGACCATGAGCGGCGGTGATCTAACCCCGGACCAGAGCCACATGACGCCGCAGTCGCCTTCGCCGTACCCGTCGCCGTCGCTCTCACCGGCATCGCCCCCGCTCGACCCGCAACATCTGCATCACCACAACCACCACCTCCCGAGCAGCAAGCGCGAGCGAGAGAAGGCGAAAGAGAACAAATACAGGACCGTCGTGCCGCGCGACGCGTTCTTCCAGCAGTTTGTCCCGAAATCGTCCTCGCACGGACTCTGTGGGTACGTCTTCCAGCGCAACGACATCGCATTCAATTGCAAGACGTGTCAGCTTGACGAGACCTGTGTGCTCTGTCTGCAGTGCTACCGCAACGGCAATCACGAAGGCCACGATATCTTTTTCCATCGAACGCAGCCTGGAGGGTGCTGTGATTGCGGCGACAGTGAAGCATGGGATCCAGAGGGGTTCTGTATTTACCACGGTGACCGCGCAGAGAACGACGGCGAGGGCACGCCAGGTGAGCAGAGCGAGGATCAACCTGGGCTTCCGAAGGAGCTGTTGCGTGTCGCGGACGCGCTCTTCGAGCTCATTGTGCTCTTTTTCGTGGAGATGGCGAAGAAATCGATGGACACGTTCGATTCCGAGCGAGTGGACATCGTGGGGCGTCAGTTGCAGAATGAATACAGATTGCAGATGCAGCAGCAAGACCCGTCGTACGTTGGTATGATGGACCCGCCCGTGTTCCATGTGCGAATATGCAACGACGACGTGCACTCGGACGAAGACTTGGTGCGCTCACTGACGGAGAAGCACATTGCAGACCCTCGAGAGCTGGTACGCAGTATCGACTCGAATGGGTACGAGATCGTAGCTGCGAACGTGACCTTGCGTGACGCGCTGACGCTGATGCAGGAGCTCAAGTCGGAGGGATGGCACGTGTGCATCGTTGAAGATCAGCACATCCACGACGAGAACGTGCTGCTGCACACTATCCGGTGGGTGAAACAGATCGGGTCGCTCTCAAGGCCGCTTCTCAACATGTTTTACGGCAAGCTCTTCGACACGTCGAACCCGATGTCTGCGCCGAAAGAGCCGATCCAGGTGATGTTCCTCTCAGACCCGTACTTCCGCAAAGAAAGCGTGCTGGAACTCTACGAGCTGTACCTGAAGCTGCAGGGCGACAAAGACCCGAAACTCAAATTCTCGATCGTGTTCGCGAAAGTGTACAACCGCATGATGACCAAGTATTTCTGCGGCATTGGCACTCGAGATGAGTCGTTGTTCCAGTACGGTGTGCAGATTTTTACGACGCCGTCGATTGTGAGCCACCTGGCGGAGCACGGTGTGGTCGAGATGCTTCTGGATACATTCAACGTCGCGCTCGACCTTGCGAAATCGACCAAGCTCTCGGCGGTGGTTGCGTCCAGTGCGCGGTCGCTGTCGCCTGAACTCGCGAGCCTGTCACGCACACTGGACTGTGACCACTCGCTGCTGAAGTTCCGTCGATTCACGTACTCGACCGACATCATTGGTTATGTGTTCAACATTCCGTCTGTTGCCAGCGAGATTTTGCTTCGCAAGGATATGCTCCGCAGATGGTTTGATGCACTCCGACAGGTTCAAGGGCTTGACCCGCAAAAACGGATCCAGGACGGTCATGCCCATGTCACCTACGAGACCCAGCTGTGGTTCACGGCGTTCTCTTTCCATTCCACGATCACCAAGTTGCTGTCACAGCTTGTCAAGGGGCTCCGCAATGACTTAGGCACAAGTGACGGGAAGCAGCAGATGATCAACAATGTACTCGAGTGTTTCTGGGAGCAGCTCGACGTGTCGGGCATGACGCAGTCGGTGCTGCAGCTGTACACACCACCGTTTGGATACCTCATGGGAGCGCACCAGGAGAAGATTGTCAAATTCGACGTGGGCAGCCAACCCGTGTCGTTTCACTACCCGTTGCACAGCTTGCTGGCGAGTTTCCTCTTGGAGAGTCTGTATTACGGACCGTGCTCATCTACCAGTTCTTCGTCACCGGCGTGGCTATCGGACTGGAAAACGTTTATCGAAGGATCGATCGCTCGATTCTATAATGTGGACGAATCGATGGACCAAGAAGCGAACAACTTCAAACAGAAGAAGGAGCTGCTGATTTACGGTCTGATGGAGTTCCCACTGCGTACGCTCGTGCTGTGTGCTCAAATTCACAGCGGCTTGTGGATTCGCAACGGTCAATCGATGCATCGCCAAATGGTGAACTACATGAGCCCGCCGTGGTGCAGTGAGTTGCGGGATCTGGATTTGTTCCTCCTCCAAATCAGCACTGGGATTGTGGGGTTCCCGAAGTTCTTCACGATATACTTTGATCGCTTTGGGCTCTCTGAGTGGCTGCTGAGCCTGAAGAACAGCAGAAGCAGCATCTCCCGAGACTTTCCAACTGGCGGTGACGACGGCAAGCTAGTCACTGTTCTGGAGGCTGCTTTGCTGCAGCTGATCTGGATCATCACCGAGCTGCCACCTCCACTTGATGCCATGAAGGAGCATGACATCGTGCTGCGAAGAGAAATCGTTCACCGTCTAACCCAGCACCCGTGCCGCTTATCCGAACTTCTCGACCAGACTTCGTTCATGGTATCTACTGCGTTCGGAGGCGTACCAGCTCACCACGAAAAGCAGCACCTCGCAAGATTAGAGCGCATTTTGGACGAAGTTGCGGATGTGCAAGTGAAACGTTCGTCATTGATGTCACCATTTTTACCAGGTGGAGATGCCGCCAATGAAGGGGGAGGGGTCATGGAGCCGAACAAGTATGTACTCAAGAAAGAGTACTACAAAGAATACGATCCAGGTTTCTACCATCTCAGTCGCTCCGGTCACGAGAAAGCGCAATTTGCTCGCCAAGAAGCGCTTTTCAAGTCCTGGAAGATTGAAGACACTCCGATCCCGATGGTTGAGCAAATCCCGCCAGCCCACGCCAGTCTGTCGTCGATCCGGTTTATGGTTTTGGAGAAGGGGTTCATTGGCATCCTGCGACTACTCCTTGAAGACGCTACGATCGATGTTGGAACGCAGCCTAAACGCACAAACTTGACGGTGGTGTTGCGAGTGATCCACCTGATCAACGTGATGATTTTGGTGCTCAAACACAGCAATCACCAATCTCGAGCGCTTCCAAGTGACGCGATTCTTCCGGAGAATAAGAAGAGACAAGTGCTCGCACTGTTCCGAAGTGGGGCTGACACGTTTGAGGAAGATGATGATTGGCGAGGCAAGAAGCGCGTCCGGAGACAACCGAACGGCGACGCTGAGGGCGATGTTCAAATGAGCAGCGAGTAAGTACCAGTTTCTATTGTCTATTTTGATGCACGTGTGAAAATGTGATTCTTAACCAAACTTGGCTGTTTGTAACTATTGTAGCAGCGACCAGGGCGAAAACTACGAAGTTCAGGAGCTGAGTGTCGTCTCTTTGCTGGTCACCTTTGCAAAAGACCAGGTGAAGAACGATTTCGACACGTCCAAGTCGACGATCTCCGCCGTCTATTGGATTTTGAAAGAGTTGTCTGCAATGGACCCGGCTGTTTACTCATTCGTTGAGCACATTTTCTACAGCGGTGAGAAGAAGCAAGAGGATACATCCAAGGACAGCAGTTTGTCGAAAGCGGAGCTGAAGAAGCTGCACCAGCAGCGTGCGATCGAAGCCATGATGGCTCGTCAGAAAGCGTTCGCCCAGTCCACCTTTTTCGCTGAAATGCAAGAAGATGAGGATGACGAAGACGATATGTCAACTGATGGAGCAGAAAACCTCGGCGAGCTCCAGGGCCAACAAGACTCTAGCGTTGGCTCGACGATTGTGTATCGCCCGCCTCCTGTCCCGGATTGCATCATTTGCTCCCAGAAGAAGAAAGACGACCCGATCATGTACATCGGTCACTCACAGATGAGTCAGGTGACTGCACATACGTTGCAGCAAGGTGAGCTCGAAGAAGGCACGGAAGCTCCGGCGAAGTTTCCTCCTCAAATCTACCTGACACTATGTGGGCACGCTGTGCATCTTCACTGCTGGAGGAAGTACTTCGACTCGGTGAAGGCGCAGTCGCGCTTCAACTTGGAGCACAGCCAGTCGAACGTCGCATTTGACGCACACTTTGGCGAATTTTTGTGTCCGCTGTGCCAGGCATTGAGCTCCATGGTCGTTCCGTACGTTCCACTGAGTCGTGAGCTGACGCTGGACGATCGTCAAAAAGATCGCGAAGCGCTGGAGCGAGTGTTTCAGTTGAAGCAGGACACTTCCAGCATCAAGTCGTGGATCTCGGATGGACTCCCTGCTCGCTTGGAGTCCATTGAACTGGAGGATGACACCGAATTCAGCGAAGATGAGTTCAGCGACAGCGAAGATGAAGAGCATGGCGAGCGTCAACAGGAAGATGTGCGCGCCATGAAGCAGTTTGCGATCTCCTTTCTGGAGACGATGCTGCGCTTCCAGCCAGATATGACGGATGTCGCGGCCGCCATGAACGCGTTGAAGAGCGGATTTTTGAACACGGGGCCGCAGCTGGCGCATATCATCTGGTCCGCAGTGGCGTCGACTTGCACGAGTGTGCAGCTGAGCGGTATTTCTTCTGCTATTTACTCAATGGAGTCGGCAGCATCTTGCTCTGAAAAACGAGGAGCAAACGGAGCGAAAGCACCGTCGAATTCGTTCTCGTCATTGGCGATTACGTCTATTTTGAATGCACCGGTGCCATGCATGAAGACACGCTTGGCGGTGTCATTACCCGAGTCGCTGGACAGCCAGCTCGACCCTTTCTCGCCAAAGGAAGACAGCAAGCTGAACGTGCTGCTGCGCTCGCTCCGACGCGTGCACCTGCTATTCAAGAACAGGAAGCAGGATTTCTACCACGCGATCTGCGCGCCGATCGTGGCGAACTTGCGTTTGAGTCTGTCTCCAGACGAGTGGGAGAACGCGTTGCTCGGCGGTCCTCCGCTGGAGCTTGGGCAGCCGATCCTCGGACAGGACTTGCTGTACCTCAGTGTGGCAATTTGCAGCAGTATGCTGCACACGAAGGCGGAGATCTTGCTCACGCTCCGTTCGTTCTGTGTACTTCACATGGCACAAGTGCTGATCCAGCTCTCACGCTTGCCCGCAGAGGAGCAGAACGACGAGGAGTTGCACCTGGACGGCGTGTGCAGCGGCGTAGCAGAAACCCAAGAGGAAGATGAAATGACGGGACGCACGAAAGAGGAAGACCTGGAGATGCAGCGATCGCTCGAGCAGTTGATGGACCACTTGAGTGGATGGGCAGGCGTAGACATCGTGTCGCAGCAGCCACTGTCTGACGACTCATTCCAGCGACAACAGCAGGTGGTGCTACCTCACCAGCGCCTCCGCGGCTATCAGCTCCTGTATCTCTTCAAGTCTGCGTGCTCATCGTTTATGCGCCAAGTGACGCTGCTCTGCCGCGCGTTTTTCCGCGGAGAGAACGACCCAGATGCATCGTGGTGCGCGAATTTTGTGAGTTCTCTGCGTCTGAGTACGAACTTCTATGATCTGTGTCAGCAATTGGGACTTCCAACGATCAACCAAGTGCTGCTCGACACGGAGCTGATGAAGTATCTGGAAGCTGCTGCCACGCAGCTGCAGCACACGCGATTCGCGTCTGTTCCAGAAGAAGCCCAACACCTGTACACACAGACGGGTCACGTGGACGTACTTCTGGAGGCGCTCGACAAGATCGCTGCCGACGCTGCTGCTGCTGATAACACAATGGACGCCGAGACGCAGATGCAGGTCATCAGCAGCAACCTTGACCGCATTCCAGCGTTGCCGTTCCGCCACGCAGAGGACCCGAACGGCGTGATGCGGCTGTACTTTGCCAACATCCGACTCACGCGGCTTGCGTCTCTGTACACGGACCTGCACAGCGAAGTTTTGGGGAAGAGTAAGTGCAAGCAGACGTGGCGCGTGGTGGAGAACCCGGCGCTGTGCCTGGCGTGTGGTGAAGTGCTATGCGCAGGCTCGGAGTGCTGCCGGCGCCGCAGCGACAACATGGGTGCGTGCACGTACCACGCGATCACGTGCGGGAGCGGGGTGGGGCTCTTCTTCCTCATCCGGTCGTCGTCTGTACTGCTGGTGTTTGGGCCACGCAGCTCGTACTTTGGGTCGCCGTACCTCGACATGTTTGGCGAAGAGGACATTAACATCCGACGCGGCCGGCCGCTGTATTTAAGCACGAAGCGCATGAAGGCGCTCCAGGCGCTGTACGCGAACCACATGCTCGCGAACGAAGTGGCGCGCAACCGCCGCACGTCGGACCAGTATATTCGAAGCAACTACTACTAGAGCAATCAACTAAAGCCCAGGAAGAGAGAGGGGGGACCTGATGATGAAGAGTGATGAGTGAATAAGTGAGTGTGAGTACAAGCAAAGGTGAAGACATACAACAAGAGAAATATACAAAAGCCATCCAACCCATTCTCATACGAACATCTGCCATCAACTGTGCAAAGTTCGCGGCTGTTTGGCAATGATGTATACTCGGATAACAGTTTTGGAGGTGGGTATACTGATACCTATCATCACGGAAAGAGCTGCGGTGTAAACAATCACAAGGCAAACAGACGCACGTTCTCATCGCCACGCTCTCACTCGAGTGAGTTGGCGGGCGGGCGGACCATGAATTCAGCAGCTACCGCAGGCAGTACCAGCACTGTCGCCAATGGCGGTCTGAGCGACCTCGCGAGCGTGCGCGAGATGCTTGACTTCCTTGCGCAGAATCACCTTGAGGCTGTGCGCATCGACATGGAGGAGGACGTGGGCGATGGCGACGGCGACGCACAGCGCAACAGCGAGAGCGACAGCAACAACCATACTGACAACGCAAGGGACGTAAGAGCAGCCGATGGGGGTGGTGATGCTGCAGAGTCACATGCAACACGCCGCACGGCGCGCAAGAAGCTCGTGCTGCGTCGTCGGAGAAGCAGGACGAGAGCTGCCGTCGCAGCAGCGAACGCGTCACCTCTCTCAGCAGCGATAGCAGAGGCAGCAGCGAAAGAGCGCGAACCGCACGCGCTGAATGACCTCGCGAATGTGACGGAAATGCTCGACTTTCTTACGCAAAACCGTCTTGAGGCTGTGCACATCGAGCTGTCGGATAGCGACACGTCGGATAGCGACACGTCGGGTAGTGATGATGAAGGTGGCCAAGGTACTGGTGGCACAGCGCCTGGGAACCCCATCAGGGTGAGTCGACTAAACGACCTGGCGAACGTGCGGGAGATGCTCGAGTTTCTAGCGCAGAACCGTCTCGAGCAAGTGCGGATCGAGTTCCCCGAGACGGGTGAAGCGGCCCAGACGCAGAGCCACTCAGAGGCCAATACAAATACCAGTCCCAGTACTCAGCAACCGGTGACGGCATCAAAGAACAAGAAAAGGAAGCGAACACAAGCGGTGCTGGCGAAGGACCGAGAGTTTGCCAAGAAGGTATACTACAAGACGCTGGTGAGTGCCTTACTGTAGCTGCTCGTTTGGTTGTTGAGCCTTTTGAGGTCTTCTGATGGTATCCGGTGCGTACAGTGCATCTTTGGTACTTGTGAAGTCTCATTGAACTGCTCGTTTCTTTCGAAATCAGGTGACGCTCAAGAGCCTCCAAGAAGAGGTGGCTCGGCTTGAGGCAGAGAACGAGGCACTGCTAGCACGGCATCGGGACGTTCGAGGATCACGTGAAGAAGCAGCGCATAGCGAGCCATCAACAACAGCGATAGAAGCCCACTCGGAAAGCTTCGACATAACGTTATACCAACGTTTTCGAGAGCAATACTTGCAGTTGCTTCTCGAAAAAGACGCACTGCTTGCTGAGAATCAGGTCTTTAAAGCCAAGAACGCAGCGTTTGAGAAATGGAAAAAGGAGCTCGTGCAACTCGCAGGCGCCGAGATCCGAGCGAACGCGCGCACGATCACCGAGTGGGAAAAGCGGAGTGAGCGGCCTCGGGGTGACGAGATCTGCCCCGTCACGCCCGAGTACTGCGCGCAGGTCACGCGCCGTGCGTACACTCGCGTGCTCGAGTTCCGCGAGCGAAGCAGTCCGAGCGTCTTCACGTGGGGTCCCGATCTCTTCGGCTGGAAGGACTTCCGCAGCGTCGACGGCAGCTGCCTCACGTACTCACTCGAGAAGATCTTTCTGTTCCAGTCAGCCGATGAGATCGCGTCCAGGTTTTGGGAAATGGCGATTGCGGAAGACACGGCCACGCAAAGTTACTCGCCGAGCCTCAAAGTGCGCTTCCACATCCTGCAGCGCGTCGACGAGGACAACATTGTGATCTACCGCACAATTGATCGCGCGCCTGGCGTGAACGGGATGGAGCAGCGCTTGAAGACTGTCGTGCTTGTCTCGCGCAAATCCCTCGGCGATGACAAGGGCTGGATCGTCTTCTTCTGCGCACTCGACCCCGCGCGCGTGCTCGTGAGTTTGACGTCGCCGCCGAAGGGCCGGACGCGCCTTGAGCCGATGCGTGAGGAGATGTGGATTGACAACCTCAAGTGGACGATCTGTGAGCCCCTGGACGAGAACAGCGCGCAGCACTGCAGACAGATCTTCGGCGGTGTGCTGGACGGCGTCGCGACCGCGAACCCGAGCCAGTGGATCCTCGAAGAGCTCATGGTCGGCATCCGGCACGAGCGCGGCGGGCGTGGACCGTTCAACATCCTATCTGATTTGCATTGATCGGGAGGTAAGGAAAGTAAATTATTGCTATCAAACGAAGAGCTCATGTAGACTACCGGTAGGAACATCAACAACATACTGCACTACAGTAGAAGAGAACAAACTTATTGTGATCAAACCATCAGCTTAGTACACCTGCGCGACGACGTGCTGCGGACGCGTGGCACGGACGCGCTCCGGGTACTGCGCACCTTGCAGCGGCTTCTTGCGGAAGTCGCGCTTCATCGAGTAGCTCGGGATATCCACGCAGTCCGTCGCGCCGCGGAAGAGCTGGTGCACTTCGAGGTCGCCCAGCAGCGCGCGCCAGACCTTGAAGTCCGCAATGAGGCCGTTGAACCCGTACCATCCCGTGAAGTCCGGCGTCGGTTTGGCTGGTGAGAGGCCCGAGATGCACCCCGAGCCGATGTTCGCGTGCCCCAACCGCATCCAATCGCGATGCAGCGAACCGGACGCCGAATGCCGCAACTCACCATCGAAGTACACGGCCAGCTGCTTCTCGTTGGTGCTGTAGGTGACCACCAAGTGGTACCAGATGCTTGGCACTAGCTCGTGAGCGATGAGTGCGGGCGTCTCGCTGTTGAGCAGCGAGCAGCAGAGGTTGCCGTGCGGGTCGACGATCACCATTTGCTTGTGGATGTATGCCCACGTGTTGTCCTCCACGGGAATGTCCTGCGCACCTAGCAGGACGCCACCGAGGAAGCTGTCGGGGACGCTCGAGAGGCTGAACCACATCTCGAACGAGAAGCAGCCGCTCGTGGATCCAAAGAGCCGATCGAGCGACCCGGGCAGCGGGAGCGCCGAGCCGCGGTCGCGCCAGCGCTCTTCGAGCCGCAGGCCGTGGAAGCGGAAGCAGTCGTCAAGAAGCGCCGCCTCGCGCTTGAACGACAGCTGGAGCGGCCGCGGGATGCTCTGGATGAACGCGCCGATCTGGTGGCGGTTCATGCCGCGCACACTCTGGTTGTTCACGGCGTAGATCGTGTCGCCCAGCTGCACGGAGCCCGAGGCCTCAATCTCGCCCATGGCGCCCGAGGCCGAGCGCAGGAACTTGCTCACGACGATCTTGGTACCGATCGAGTTGATCTTGATGCCGAGCCACTTCTGGTGCAGCGTCACGACGCTGACCGTGTCCACCTGACGCTGCCGCTGGTGCGCGGCGTCATCCTTGGACAGCGTGCTTGACGAGTCTGACGAGACACTCCTCGTGTCGCTCATGGAGCCCCGGCTGTGCGAGAGCCGGCGACGATAGTTGGAGTAGTCGGCAGGGTTCATCGCCGCCATCTGTTGCTGCTGGTTCAAACCACCACCGGATTTTGGATCGCGCGACGAGGCATTTGCGACATTGTCGCGACTCTGTCGGCGCTCTCTCTCAGCGAAAAGCCGCAATTGCTCGACCACATCCGCGATGACAGGGCGATTCGCTGGGTCAAAAGCGCACATCGCTCTGATGAGACTCCACACGTCAGGGTCCACACTTCTGTCGGTATGACAATCATCGTCACTTAACTCTGGCAACTCGCCATTCATAATCCTCTCTTTGATCGCTTGGTCGTCCAGGAAACCCCAGGGGATATCGCCAGTCACAGCCTCCATGATGCACATGCCGAGGCCGTAGATATCCGCAGCGAACCCGATCTTCCCGTTCGCCAAGGCTTCCGGTGACGTCCAGTGGAGTGAGCCTGTGTGGTTCAGAACGCGGAGGTCCTGCGATGCTGATGACGAATCAGCAAGCGAAGCGCGTGCAAAGTTGCAGAGCTTGGCTTTCCCGTCGGCGCTGACGAGGATGTTGCGGCATTTCAGGTCGTTGTGCACCAATTTCTGCTGCTCGTGGAGGTACTGGAGCCCCTGGGACGCCTGGCAGAGCAAGTGGAACACCAGATGCTGGCTTGAAGATGATGGTTGTAATGGCGCACTGAGGATGTACTCGTCCAACGTCTGGGACTCGGCTGCCGGGGATTCGTACGCGAGAAACGGCGGGGTCGACACGTGGCAGCCGCCGACGATTTTCAGCACGTTCGGGTGGTTCAGCGGATACCACATGAGCGCCTCGCGCATGAGCGCGTCCGTGGTGCCTGTAGAGCTCTGCTTCTGCTGTTGATCTCTTGGCAGTTGCTTGATGATCACGGTCTTTGCCAGCGGCAGCCACTCGCCGTAGAAAACGTCCGCACTCGAGTCGCTGCTGAAGGGCGTTTTCTGCACCGCGACGTCGTTGGGTGAGATGAACCACTCGGGAATGATCGGCACTTGAACATCTGCGATGCCCAGCAGCGTTCGGAACACTCTTTTGTACAGTAGTATACGATTGGCGCGATACTCTGGGTCGTCGTCCTCCACCAGTAGATTACTGGTGCTGGTCGTGTCGCTCATCAGCTGCAGGTTCTCGGCCGCAAACTTCACGAGCGCGAGCGCCTCGTATTGCTGATTCTGGTCGCGGAGCTCTCGCCGCAGCAGCTCACGGTTCAGCACAGCGTGCTGTAGTTGCTGCTCAGCAAACTCGACGTCCTTCTGCCACTGCAGCTGCCAGTTGTGCGCCATGTCGACGTGCTCGGAGCGCGTCGCGCGGAACACGGCGTCCATCTCCACCTGCAGCTCGTAGAGCTCGCGCAGGCGGTGCACGTCGGTCAGGCGCCGCACGACGTTGTTGCGCGCATTGCGGTTCACGAACCCCGTGAACTGAGCGATGAGGCTCTCCACGCGTGCCTGCCACGCTGGCGAGTCTTGATCAATTTTACCGTGAGAGGCGTTCTCCAAGTGGGTGGCGAGTACCGTGAAGCGCGCGCAGACCTGCTCGCAGACGAGGCGAAGCTCGTAGAGCTCCACGCACTGCGACGAGAGCTGCTCCAGCACCAGCAGCGGGTGCTGGAGGATGCCAATGGCGCTACTACCGCCGCCAGCACCGCCGCCGATGACCGTGTTGGCTAGTCCTCCCGCGATGGAGACACGCGAGCTGCTTGGTGCCATCATTTTTCCGCGAAGAGTGAGGCGAATGAAGGCAGTAGCAGGTTGCGCAATGTGAGAGCTGTCGACTGGCGGCCTCGAGAGATGCTGAAGCGCGTGCGGAGACTCAGAGTGGCGCGTCTCGGGACTCGCTTTCTCGAGCCGCACCCTTGGTCTGATTTGTGCGTAATTGTGTTGTGAGATGGTTTTGATTTGCACGATTGGGGGTAACAGCATTTTATGTACCCGCGGAACAAATGACAAATTTGTTTGTTCTGGCTTTACTACATTTAGACTATGTGATTGGCTAAAATTATTTTTATCGAATCAAAACGCGCAAAAGTGTACCTATTGGCTTGGCAAAGAATATCATTTGATTGGTGGAATATATAAACGATAGCAAATGATTGGACAAAATTGTCAAGAACGCTTTGACACGCAAATTTATATTTGCTTGGTGACCAGACACATTGGAGAGCAAAACGGATGGCTAATCCCCATGCCTTCGAAGCACAGTCAGGTCCTCCGTAATGCGTGTACCAGTAGCGACAGAGCCAACTACAGCGA